>JALIZH010006905.1:0-57500 GCA_030522465.1 Rhipicephalus appendiculatus
CGTATTAATTAAATTAGCCAAGAAAAAATTGAAGGACACTTTCTACGTTCCAAAGTGTGTACGGCGCAAGCGTGTGGCCATTCGACTGACTATGCCATGTCTTTTTTCTTCTACACTCTCAGTGGGATAACACACAAACCGAATGTGTGCGCGTTTTCTTTTTTAATTTTTTACCGCGAATCGCAGCGAGACGCGAGACTAATCTTCCTCCGTTCGCATGCGTTCGTATTTTCTGGCGCTTTGCGCATCGCGCAAACGCCATCCGCGTTGCAGCGCCTAAATTGACGGACCCTTTGTAAATTCCAAAGTGTGTTCCGCGAACGCCTGCGTCCATTGAGACGGGGTCGGTCAGAATGATTCCAAACGCTGGGCACAACGACGCTACGCAAGCAAAGCGCGAGCGCTGTAGAGTCCGACGCGACCGGCGTCCGTTTGCGCACCCTGGCGGCCACCTGGCCAGGGCTCGGATGGACGGACGGCACAGACAGACGGACGGACACGGATAAATGGACGGATGGATGGACGGATGGATGGACGGATGGATGGACGGACGGACTGACGGACGGACGTGAGCATGAGACATTAAAAGCTTTCGCCTTAATACATTCGTGTTTCGAGCGGAAACCAGTTACCACTACTGTCTTTCACCGGCGAAGGGTCGGCGCGCCGCGGTTCGGTGCCGGACATGCCATTTAGTTCCAACCGAATACAGACTTATTGTGTACTAAAGATGCCGAGGGTGCCTTAGCGCTGTTTAAAAATGATTTCTTCATGTTTACTGTATCAGTTCAGTTGCATTATCAGTTCAAAACATCCGTTTTTCATACAGCCTTATTACATGTCCCAGTATCGCACGTCTCGGTAAGGCAACTCAGTGAAATTATAGCGTACGCCTGCACTTTTCCGTGAGGTACATCACTTTTGTTAAAGGCAAACACCTGTTATAAAAGACACTCGCACCTATGCCTACTAGGACTTTTCGGAATGCACTTACTGCGTTGTATTATTCTGTACCGTGGTAAAACGCGTCGGATTGATTCGTCGAATGCGTAATGCCCGTTCGAAGTACCTGTACTCGCTTGTTGAGCAGTGAGTGAAGGTTGTCTTGGGTGATAGGAAGGGGTAAGACCTCAAAAAATACTCGAGAACGAAAGGGAATTCTGGAATCGCACTTGCCGGACACGTACTCCTATGCCAGTTATTAGTTACTGTAAGCTACTGTAGTAGATCGAAGGGCTGAACTCGTGGCAAATGATCGGACAGTTTCGCGCCATATATTTCTGAGGGCATTGGGTTCTCAGACATGTCTCGAGGACACCCCTTCCGGGCTGGCGGAATTGATAACGGGCCACTTTCAGTGAGAGGGAAGGAAGGGGTGGTGGTCATAAATTAACGCAACACGCCGCGTGAAATAGGTGCCTTTGATTTTTCCCTGGCAAACAATGGTCAAACTAAATGTGTCACATGAATTCGACCTCAACAGCTTGTTAATAAGTTGTGCACTCTGCAGCTACGTTCAACTTCTTTATAGCTATGTCCTGCTTTTCAATTATGCAAGCCTAGAAAAAGTATGCTCGCGTGAGTATGTCGTAGAAAACGGCAACAAAATCTTCACAGCCATCTCACAAAATAGGGCTAATATAAGTCACTTTCTCCGCAATGCAAGAATGGTATGCGGCGAAGCATAGCAAAAAACATAAGCGGCCGCTTTTCCGGGACATAGTGCGAGTTAAGTTCGCCAAGCCGAACGTTAGCTTAAAGGGACCGACAACTGCCCAGAACATGAACTGAGATAAGTCCACTAATGGAAAGATTGTCCGTCGCATTGACTCAAACCAACCCGGTTTTTTTCGCGAGAGGTGGTCTTATATTTTTATTTCATCATCAAAAGACGCGAAAGATGACCTTTGGCGCCTCTGGTGGCAAATACATGAACGATTCGATCTACCCTGTCACGTGACCGTTGATTGCTGTAGGCGGTCGAGCATGTGTTTGTTGGTATTGAAATATCATTCGTTTCTTTATATTAAAAGATATAACTCCATAAAAATGTACACAGAGGCCTGCGTTAGTAGTATGCATTAAAGCGGCGCTGCCTTCGCGTGACGTAATGAACCCATCCTCGTCAGCGCGTCTTGAGCAACTTTTCAGCGTGCTCATGCAACCGTGTACGCAGTTTGCAGGTCGCTAAGATATTTGAGCGACATAATTTTGCTACCTACGCTTCGTCTCAGAAATCACGCGCTCTGCTACTCGGTGCAGCCGTTCATGTGCGTCGTGACGTTTTCGATGACTTGGCTTGGCTCGTGTATCGAGAGGGTAATGACGCCGGGACAAGCCACCCATGACAAAGGCGCAGGCAA
Source organism: Rhipicephalus appendiculatus (assembly GCA_030522465.1). NCBI lineage: Eukaryota > Metazoa > Arthropoda > Arachnida > Ixodida > Ixodidae > Rhipicephalus > Rhipicephalus appendiculatus. The sequence goes on from JALIZH010006905.1 coordinate 2,364, forward strand.
CCTTGGGCGATGGCGCACACAACGCGGTATAAAAACTGAAAGACACTGTGTACATTCCAAAGTGTGTTCGGCGAAAGCGTGTGGCCATTCCACTGACGGAAAGACGGACGGAAAGACCGACGGACGGACAGACGGACGGACGGACACCGGACGGACGGACAGACGGACATCCGGACGGACGGACATCCGGACGGATGGACATCTGGACGGACGGACATCCGGACGAACGGACGGACAGACGGACATGCGGACGGACGGACGGACGGACGGACGGACATCCGGACGGACGGACGGACAGACGGACATCCGGACGGACGGACGGATGGACAGACAGACGGACGGACGGATGGACATCCGGACGGACGGACGGACAGACGGACAGACAGACGGACGGACGGATGGACGGACGGACGGACGGATGGACGGACCGACGGACGGATGGACGGACGGACGGACGGACACCGGACGCCGGACGGACACCGGACGGACACCGGACGGACACCGGACGGACGTGAGCATGAGACATTAAAGGCTTTCGCCTTAATACAGGGAAGGTGTATAATGCCACATCATCTCATTGTAGCAGCTTGTTATTTTCAAATAATTGAAAAGCTCAAAATAAAGGTGGTTAAGCACAGTTACAGGAACTCCTGTGAAAGCAGAATGACGACAGCTTTCACACATCGTGAGAAGGGCTGGCGGCATCGCTATCAATTCTCAGCGTTGCTGGAGGAAAGGTACATCGGTGTTTAGAGCCTTTCAGATAGAAAAATACTGCTTGTGAAATAACTGCGTGCTTTTGGGATTAACTACTGCAGCTACAAACACTACGAAGGGTGAGCTTTCTGTCGCACCGTAGGAAAATGGGTCGAGAAAAATCAGTTGTCGGTCCCTTTAAGGTGAACCCGTGAGCAGTGCGCAGAACACGTGTTGTGATTGTTTAGTGGGTTCATCACAGCCGATTCCCCGCCACTGTTCACTTGGTCCGACAGTTTCTTTCCATTGCGGTAAAAGATCCATTAGTTTGAAGGATGCGCACCCGTTCCGCCCTGTGTGTACATATGGAGGGGCCCGGGTGCGTTCGAAGGGCCTCTCGGCGGCGCGCGCCGTTTACCACTTCGGGAAGATAAGAGAGACATGGGCCACGGATTGCACAACGCGGAAGACGAAGTTGCTCATGCACTGTAAGTGACCCTCGGACCAAACTGTGGTTTTGTGATCAATGTCGGCGCGCCGGACGACCTGCGCTGAAGAGTGGTAAACAGGGGATGAATGCTCGTCTCGTCATGTGTAGGCCTGCCATACAGCAGCCCGAACCCTACCGGTTCAGGCGGCATCATTATCTCTCTGTCCTTCCTTTTCTCCTCTTCCTCCTCCTCCTCCTTATCTGAACGGGTTCTGCGGGTTCCGGACGCCAAAAAAGGGGACCATTCGTTGGCGCGTTTCTATGACTTCAAAATGACAACAGTGACGAGAGGTCTCGCATTCACACCGCGTCAGGTGGAAGGCGAGATAACTTGTTCATTGTCGGCAACATTGGGACCAAATGATGTGTTCGCGAGTGATGTCGCCGTGCCAGGACAGCTGCACGAAAACGGACGCAAGTTGTAAACAAGAGAACCCTGGGGCACTGCTGTAAGTGCTGCACAGCGTTACTTTAACGATGTGTCATAGAAGGCGGGCTCGAAAAGGGGTGGCCACGCTGCAGACTGTAGTTGCCCCGCCTCCTTTTCTGCCATAAGATCTGATGCACTCATTGGTCGAAATTGAGTGTCGAGATAAACAATTGTTGCGCCCCATATCGCGAGTTTCTACGTGAATGAAGGGGAGCGCGAGCCGGGAATCGGCCGCCGCTGGACAATCATGTATGTTGATCCTATCTGATCTTGCCTTTTGTTTTTTAATAAACAGTTTTGTTTAGGAAGTTGGTCTCCCTGGTTGCAAGGTGTCTCCAGGCTACAAGGAAGAGGCATCCCAAGTAGCGTGAAACACCGCGCCTCCTAGCCACCTGGGACAAACCTTAACTGTATGCCTCCAAAAAACAGATCGCTTTTTTTTCGGGGCGAAGCTCCCCAGGGTGTGGGTCGTTCCCTCCTCTGTAGTAGTAGTAGTAGTATGTATGTCGCCACCTCTAGTTTATGAATTTCTCAATAGATGGCGTTGTGTGTATATGTCCTTGGAAATAATATCACTAGATGGTGTTAGTGGTTTTTCGTATACGTTGATGATTAAAGATGATAGATGGCGCTGTTAAAAAAAGGGGCTCGCTCTTGGCGCGCTTTCTCTTTCGCTCGGAGTCGCGAAACCAGGGCAGCCGGTATCTGCGGAGCATGCGGCGGCTCCGGTACTCACGGCGGCACAACCCATAGCCAAGGACGCGTGGCTTTCACAACTCACAGCAGCGTTCTGTGGCGATGCATGCGGAGGCGAGGCGTTGCGTCGAGCACTGGTGTGGACTTCGGCGCCTGAGTAGGTGGCATCATCTTCCTCTGTCGTGGAACGCGAACTGGCGTTGTCGCTGAGGCTGGGAGCGCCCGGAACACAAGTCGGCGACGCTCGTGCCCAGCTCACGATCGAACACCCAGGATTATGCAAAGACTTGACACGTGTTGTCACGTCTTTGCATGATCGAGTGGGCAATGTACGGGGGGGATTCACGGTTACCCGAATGATCCCTCCGAGCTCCGCCCACTCACCATCATTCACTTCGTGGATATGCCGTATTTTGCGGATCCCCGAAAATGGCTTCGCGAACATCCATTTGCGAACCTCTGTCTTAGAGTATGAGAGCTTTTAGCGGCATGAACACCGAGTGGCGCTCTTGCTTCTTTTCCAAGCCCTTCCGGTCGAGCATTCACTTCCGGTTTTCCGGAAGGCTGCATTAGAGAAATATTAGGCTGCGTAATAGAAATGGTCAATCACGGACAGAGTCTCGCTAAACAGCTGACGATAACAGGTCAACAAGGTTGTACGGATGTTCTCTTGTATCGCTGTGACGTGCGATGCTAACACAAAGCCAGTCTTGTATTGTATTGCCGGCTTCAGGCTATGCCCTCGGTTAATTATTTTATGAATACCATGCGGTTAGCAGTGTTAATAAACAAAGTATCGTATCTCAATATTTCGCTGCAACTTCATTCCCTTTTGCATTTGGTTTTTTGCGATAGCAATTATATGTACACTCTCGGCTGATTTTCGCCTCTCATTAAACTAGCGACGACGACACGTCTACGTCAGACGCCGTCACGTCGCTACACGCCGTCGCCGTCTGTCGACGCCGTCATGTCCCGGATATGTATATGTATGTGTATATATAAAAAAGGCATAAAGAAAAATAAATCAGTAGAAAAGAATTCCAAACCACCTCACCGGAGATTCGAACCAGCGACCCCTCGCTCCGCAGCCTGCTGCGCTAGCCAACACAGCCACACGCCATGCTCGTGCCAGCGATATAACGGAGAGCTATTCATATGCACCATTTGCCGCTCGTGGTACGCAGATCTTGGAACAGCTTGAGCGTGTGATTTTATGAAAAATACTGGACTTGACAGTAGACTTTAAGAAGACCACTGGGTGTGACGTGGTCAATGTACATACGCATCACCTCTTCCTGTCCCCATCATCATCATCACCCTTTTCTTCCCTTTCCCTTTTCCCCTGTGCTGAGTAGCAGGCCAGAGCGCACAAGCTCAGGCCGACCTTTCGGCCTTCTAATAAATTTCGCTCTCTCTCTCTTTGAGCGTGTGTTCTATCACGCAACGCTTTTACAGTTTCTTTCAAATTGAAAACTGCCCTTGAGATGCGCACGAAACAGTGGCTCCCTTCTGTACCACTCACGATGTAGAAGGAAAAAAAAAATTAGGCAGATCCCAAGTACCATGGGAATCGAAGTTATGCGAAGCATCCGGAGGTAACGTGACTGGGTTGTAGTTTTTTTATTGAGCGAAGCGTTATGAAATAACGCTGAAGATATGTACAAATGTTGCACACACAGACATGTTGAACAGTCGCATATGTTTCATATAACCAGTTGTTTACAGTTGTGTAACGATGCCAACAGAAACATGGGTATTGCAAGCACCAGAAGCCGTAAGCTGATATGTAGAGCTTCTGCTTGCCAGGATGGTAGCCCTGGATAGTGCTACGTAAACCAACTACATTGGATGGCACTTGAGTATACAACTGACGTTAACCCGACATGACACCTTCGTCATAGGAGTACGTATGTAATGTTTATAAAATTAGATAGCCAGCACTGCAACCACAATATATGTTTCACCAACATTACGCCTGCATAGGGCGTTCTGCCAAAGCAGTTTCGAGACCTGACGTGGCTTTGTGGTAGAATGCTTGATTGCCACGCAGAATGCTTGGGTTCGATTCCTGCTGGGATTCTGATTTCTACTCTTTGTATTCTTCGCGTAAACGCCGCCGATGTCCGTTTTTCTTAACGCTGTCGCCTTTCAATTACCAGTGTCCACGCCATCGATCTCAGTTTCTCTTAACGCTCTCGCATTTAAATTAGCAATGCATGTTCTCGCCGTTCCTGGGTAGATATACATTTTCAAAGTTATGTGGCGCATACCCGCATTTTGTGGCCCGTGGTATACGGGTATGAGCCACACGTGTCCGGAGAAATTAGTTTGACGACGTACGCGACGGGATTTTCACGTTATTCATGTAATGACCAGCCAGATATATTCGTCAATGTATCTTACCCTCCCATACAAATTTTGGTCTACCCCAACTTAAGTAGGCCATCACGAGAGCACCCAGACGTAGGCGGCTAGATAGATAGATGATAGATAGATAGATAGATAGATAGAAACGCAAAAGGGCTTACAGTACGCAAAGAAATGCTTCGCATTTAAAAAAAGAACACCGGGTACACTTGGCGTCAGACGCCACCGCGTGGCGGGGGACGCAGAGGGGTCATTGCACGTGCCGCAGTTTAAAAGAAAAGGAAGTATCAAACAGCGTCGAAAAGTCATATAATCATATAATCAATCCTTGGCCAATCCCCCCTGAGTGGGTATGAGCCATGTCAGAGGCAACAACAACAACAGCGTCGGCTTCTGCATTGTAGACACTCGCAGCGCGTTGCTCAAATACAAACACGTAACAACTGCGACAGTTGTTAGTTCACGCTTGTCCTGTGTATACCTATGCGTCCTTTTCGAGCGACCTCCTTTGTGCTGCGGCGGCGCGTTGCAAGTATCGAGCTGCTTGTCGTTCTTCGTGTGACAAACTAATTTCTTGCTATCGCATTCATTGCTTCGCCCTAGTGGCGAAACTGTGACTTTTTTTGCGAGTCCGAACTCTTTGTTTCGAAACCACCCACTTCCACAGAAATAGTTTTGTTAGACAACGCTAAAGAAAAAAAAAATAAAAATAATCAAGACTTGGACACGGAATATCAGGCACTTGATTTTTATAACTAAATTTCGCACAGACTGTCACCTTCTCCCGCTGCATATAGGCGTATTTTGGAATATTTATATAACATCAAGGCTTTGCGATCAGCTCGTGATTCCCATAAAGTCTGAAGAAGAAGAAGAAGAAGAAGAAGAACCTACCGTGAGGCGGGATTCGTTCGCTGTCCTCGTAATTCATAAACTAGAGAAAAACGAAGGTTTTGGGTAAGCTAGCCAGCGGGAGGAGTTCAGGAAAGTTTTCGGTAAGCTACTCTAACATCTACTTTCCTACTGTGAACGTTGTATGTGGTCCTCTTTATATTAGTGCAAAACTCGTCAATACTTAGCACTATTGACAGCTAATAGTGGACAGGGATATTTGTAGCACTTCCGTGCCCCTGAAAAAAATTGTGGCATACAATCTTGAGTAGCTATGGAATACATTGGGCTAGGACGTAAACATGAGAGTGCCCTGGAAGTAAAATGTCGGTACATTTAGTGCTAGCAGACGAAGGTGCCTATAGGGCGCAGAAATGCTGTTGTATCCATGGCACTGCTTGTATGTGCCTTGTTTCCGGGCTTAGTAATTGCAGACTTTGGATAAGGTGAAAAGGTCTGTCTCGTGCGGTTTTTGAAATGGTCAGCCGGGCTGGGTCCATGGCGAACGCTGCATTCCACATGGCAAAATAAGAAGCACTATACCCGCGTCGGGAAAAGGAAAAAAAAGAACAAACAAACAAAACATTACGTTTGTTGAAAAAATAAATATTAGACTGATAGCGTTTAGTTTTACGACGAAGCAACTTTCGCATCTTTAATGCAGTACTTTTTTTTTTTTTGTGAGAATGAGGTTGTATGAACTACGGAGTGCGTCGATACAGTGATGGTTATATGTGCGACGAGGCTTCGTCACTTTCCCTTTGCTCGTGGCACTGACGGTCTAGTAAGCTGATCGCGGTTCTCACTATTTTACCAGTATCCGAAGCGATTCTCTATTAAAAGATTAGTACGGCCACTTGGAAGAAGGAATATTAATGTTAATACAATAATTCAAAAAAGAGAAGAAAAACAAAAACGTCGGATAAAAAAAAGGACAGGCAATACGGGGTTCGAACCAGTAACATCGCAATCCAGAGCGACACACGCCGCGTTAGCCCACTACGTAAATAAATCAGAACGACAGCAGTGTCTAACAGAGTGCGCTTATTCTGCAAAATCAACGTGCATATAACCATTTCTTGTATCGGCGCACTACGTAGTGCATATAACATTACTCGCTTTTTGAAAGCACGGCAGGGACAGCGAAGTGATTCACGTGAGAGAAACAATCGTGGTTATTGCAAATTTCTCTTTTTGTCTCACAAATTGTGCAGTTCAGAACTTCGGGACAAAATAAAACTCGACTTGAAATCGATTCTCCCGCAGGGAGACGGATGGAACCGGAAGACAAAGATAGCGTGAGACGGCGCAGTGGAGATCACGGGTCACAACACGTTCCGAAGACCAGAAGCCCGGTATCAAAGGTCAGTGCTTCAGAGAATCTCCGCCGTCGTAGAATATGACGATATTGAGCGCGAAGCATGAGGACATAGAGTTTCCTACACTTACCTAGAGGGAAAACTGGCGCTGCGAACTGTTGGACGCATGGGAATGCTGGGATATGTGAGCTTCAAACTCGACTCGGATTTGTATCGTTCACGAAGAGCCCGCACACCCCGAAGACTCGTCGGGCTTCAACGCGTTCCTTGCGTCGAATTGGTTGATTTCTTACTGAAGGAGCACGTAACAGCTATTTATTTTTTTATCATTGCACAGAAACGAGTTTTATTTAACTTTGAAAACTTCTGCGTCGATGTAAAATTTTATGAAGCGTAAAAAGTAACGAACGGCCGCTAAACTTGGCAGGCAGATGACAAAGCGAGCGTTCACTCAGCCAGTGTTTGTCGTCTGTTTCTTTCTTTCGCCGTTTGGTTATGCCGTAAAGGTGAGTCGACTTTTATTTTAGAATATAATACGCGTGAACGAGATCCGCTTATAAAGATGCTGTTTTAGAGACGCTTTATTTGCACAGTCGTATCCGCTTTTGAGCCGAAGCATCGCTCAACACCAGCCAACACAAGCCTCGCAGACACATATACCATCATTCCCAGCGCTCCAACGGCGCCCCTTAAGAAATTCGCATAGACGGTGGCGCCAGATTTCCCTCTAGGTATTATTGTGAGAAACTCTATGAATGAGGAGGTTGTTGTGGATAGAAGGAAGCAGGTAAGAGACAATTTGAGGGAAACACGTACGATCAGTCGTATAGTAGCACTGGGGGGACGTTTGGCCATAGTTGGACCTCGTGATATTCGTGAAATGAATTCGGCATCTCGCACTCATCAGTGACAAATGTTTGTCATTGTCTAATTCAGGTGCCGAGAACGCGAGTAAGTTTTCATTTAGCCGCCCCTTCTCAACCTTTCTTACTATACTCCTTCTGCTCACAGCGTTTGTAACCCGTGAAAACCTGCCGCCAGAGGGTCCAAAGAAATGCGGCCCTTAATGGGGCTTCAGTCTCACGCGGATTTTTATGAGTCGTTCTCCAATTATTGTTGCTCTCTGGATTGTGGGTTTTTCGGCGACCAACCGTTTCTGATAAGGCAATGCGATCTTTGATCGAGGAGACTTGTCACTTGACATCGCCATATTGAATTGTTGCCTGAACATGCGCGATATAGAGTCGAATAGTTTTCATAAAGAAAGCATATATATACCCCCCCCCCCCCCTTTTTTTTTTAACTTTATAGTTTGGTCTACAAAACCACGCGCTTGAATGAGGTATACTATAGAGTCGACATCATGGCTCACCTAATCACACTGTGAAGAAATTCCCGTTGCTTCTTTAAACAACGCTAACGTTAAACAGCAGGTAGCATACCAAACGAACACGATATATTAATGTGCTCATGCTAAATTAGATTTGCTGCGCGCGTTGTTCCGCCTTCATCTAGCTGTAAGGCAATTCATATTACACACCAGTGCTGCCATAGGAAAACTCCATGATGAATGTTCCTTTGGCAAGAATGTCAACTAAAATGCCTTAGATTTTGGGAAGAATAGATGGCTTAATCGGCGGAAGTCATTAGTCCTCGATATTCCCTTTTCAACCTGACCAACTAGAACTAACTTTAATATGTTTTGATGGCTACCTGTTGAGGTACAAGGCTTATTTAACACTTCAGATGGACTGGCCGATCGCTGCTTAGCTCCGAGTAGTTTACGTTATCCGGCTTAACTATAGAATGTATGCTAAAAAAATTTTGTCGCTTTTTCTTCGAAAGTTAACGATAAATTACTGGCTGGTCAGTTAATAATTGAGCTTTACCAAGTTAATGTTTTCACGTTAGCTCTAATAACTAACACTAACTGGAATGTCTTGAGAAGTGTTCATTGGAGATTCGGGTACATCGACAACAATTGCATCTGCAGAGGGGAGCAGAAGAGGAGGTGTCATTAGGAAGCTTGCCGAGATAACGGCCCACATCAATCACAGGACTGGGTTCAGGGGAGAAACCCGGGAGAGGTCTCCGCCCTGCAGTGGGCATAATCAAGTTGATAAGCAATTCTGAAGCTGCATTGCCGGCGTGTTCCACTAATGAACGTCTACATGTTGACCCCGGTAGATACTGGAATGTATGGATTCCTATTCGGTACGCATTGTATTTTTACGTTACATCCCCGCTTGAGTGGGCTAGGTGCATATCTTTTTGAAGCTCTCATTTTCAATCAGCTGTTTTCACGTGTTCCGTCCTTAGGTAATTCTCGGGCGGCGCCGTTCGTCTTCGCCATCGGTACTCAAATTACAGAAGGAGCATGCCTCGAGGGCGACGCTGTTCCAGCGCTATCTTCGTCTGCGTTCTCGTGGTGGCTGCCATGACTGTTTTCATCACGCGACACCTGGCGTCGCGTCACGCTAGCGAGGAAGATGTCTGCACTACCGAAGACTGCATCACATACGGGCGTGCCCTGCTCGCGAGGCTCAACCTGTCGGCAGACCCGTGTTCCAATTTCTACCAGTACGTCTGTGGAAACGTAGGTGCACAAAATGTCATACGATCCCCAAACAACCACTAGATTCACGAGTAGAGACGTGTTAATGACAGTGCAAGGTGCGAATTGCCACGTAACATGTCTACTTACCGGCGCATCCTTGTTAGCCGCCTTGAGATCACGAGTTTCGAATGCTTTTAACACGAAAGTGTTTTATGCCGAGGTCCACCAAGACTTCAGTGACGTATTTCCGTCACGGAAATGACGTCGGAAAACTACACATGATCAGAAGACAAAGAAAAATTTCCGGAAACGGGAGTCGAACCCCCGACCTCTTGGTCCACGACAAGCGATGCCAGGCACGCTATCCACTGCGCCAAGGTCACATACTCTGAAGGCCTTCCAAACGCGCCTTTTATATCTCACTGTCTTCTGACAGTGCTCTTGCTAAAGTGAAGTAATGCATCATGACCGTGAACTCCGCGTTTAGTTTTACAAAGCGTCGTTTCTACGCGTCCGTCCCATTCGGCGCGTTTCCAATAGGAGAAGCGCAATTTTGTGGACGCATTAACACACTGCCAGGTGGCGACCTTACCCCTTGCGTCGGCCTCGCTCACAGCATCCATCCATTCCAAAAATAGCTATGCGACGCGCGACTAGAGTGTAGCGCATGGTGTAAGATTACACCGTGGTGTAGCGCGACTACTTCGCGTGGCTAGAGTGTACTAGAGCGCTGCCGTAACTCTGCGTTCCCAACTTACGCTCGGCCCGCGAAAATTTACAGCCAGCCAACGGGGAAGACAGGACGCGCGTTACGTTTCCCTCTAACATGCCGCTAGTAGGCGACCTTAGCCCAAGTTCGGCGTCCAATCAGTGACACTCTTCTGGCTGTCACAACGCTTTGTCTGATTCCGCTCTCACCGTACGGCTACCACAAGCATCTATGACCACAAGGGTTTGTTTAATCATTGATCATGGAAATTCGTTGTCGGGATACAGACGTACCACCAAGCGTCAACGTGGATGCATACACGTTAAACGGTGCTATAACTGTCAAACACCAATAGACATTATGCAAGCTCATTTATATCAATGTACAGAAAACATTCAACTACTGTGTACCGATTCCAATGACGGAGGGATCAACTATGTTTTTTGAGAATTGCCGTTTAAAAACGGGATGAATATAGGCAAATTGCTGTGAAAGAAATTGTGGGCCAAAGCGCACTGAAGAGCTAGAAAAGCACGCAATCAATACAGACGTTGACTACGAGCTGACTGTGTTGCCTAAAAGACCGAATGATGTAAGCAAAACTTCAGCCCTTTCGCCACTGTGAAGATGGTCGCCAGCGAAGCCAGCGGCTGCGGCTTGCACGTTCTGTCCTGCGGCAGCTGTTTCACGCCGTTTTCGAGCCTATTTGGCACTCCTTCGATTCCCACTGTTCTTCCTCCGTGTAGAGGACACGTGTACGCCCCATAGCGAGTCCAAATTGCAACGGCTGATAAAAGCGCTGGCGTAGTGTCTACATCATGAAACAAAGGGGTACAACGATTGGCGGGCAGTGCCATTGCCGATTATTGCGACACATGTAAAAGAGCCACTAGCGCTGGCGGCGGGTTGAGGTGCATCTATGCCGAGGGGCAAGAGGAAATTGTGTTAGGGGGGCGGTGCGTCATTGGCGCTGAAATTGTTCTGCCACGCACGCATTGTCTACGAACGCAATGTGCAGAACCAAGCCACATGCAGCTTCTATCTAAAAAGAACAGCATTCCTGGGGTGCTATGCAGGATGGCCCGAGCTTCTCGGGCACACGAGTTTGCTCCGAGCTCGCACTGCGGCGGTCATGGCACAAAGACAGAGCGGAGCGCGTGATAGCAGCATTGACAAAAACGGCTACATGAACGAGCGTGGCGTCAAAAACGCATGTGGGGCATCTGCGGCGGTAATCAAAGAAACACCGCGTGCGAACACGTCAGCGCCGCCACTCAGTCCACATTTCAACAGTGCAGCGACGTCAGCGTGATTGTCGCGCTATCTTTTTGCCAACTCAGCATTGCGCCTCCCACAGGCGTGTTCGTGGGCGTTCATCCACTTTCGGGCATGTTCTTTCATTCCACCCGCAACATGGAAATTTCCACGCTCGAAGGTAACAAGGGTGCACACGCTGCAAACTGGTGCAGCTCGTTTCGCTTCTATCAAATATTACGGATAAATATACGGACAGGTTGTCACCAGGGGCGCTCGCATCATGGCGGCAACGCGGCTGTGAGTGGTACGTCGTGAGCGCGGTGAAGTTGAATGCGAGACATCGCAGCCACGTGATGATATAACTTTTATTTCTTCGTGCGTGTGTGCACAGTCTGCGCGATAAAGCTGATAGATGAATCATGCCGCTCGCCAGCGTTGCGGCGTGAGCACTGCTCCTTGGCAAGCGCAAACGCGGTGGGTGGACCCGATCTTCGCCGCGGGCGTCTGTCAATCAAACTGATTGACGCGTGAACTCGGGTACAAACTCTTTGATTCTGAGAAGGCCCCAGTTGAGCTCGTGACTGTCATGGTGGACGCTAAGCAGCAGCTTCTTTGCATATAAAATAATTTGGTCAGCCTTTACTACTTGTGCAAGGCTGGAGCCATAGATGAGCTTTTGATCACTTAGCTTCTTCCAGCGTTTTAAGTCGGTCGTCTACTCAGTGTGCTCGGTATACGCTTCGAAGTAAAGAACGCATCAGCTCCGTCTTAATTTTGATTATACTAATTAGGCAGGTCTTAATTAACATAATATTGAACAGTTCTGTCTTGATTGGTAACGTTTCAATTAAAACGACAATAATTACCTGGGGTGCAATTAGCATGACCTTGATTAGTATGCAGCTAATAAACAAAACTAATTCGCATGATCTTGATTAGCATCATATTATTAAGGTCTAATTAGGATGACTTTACTTAGCGTGCTTATAATTAACGCCGCGTTAATTAGCCTGTTATTAGTTAGCACGGTCATAGCTTTACATGGATTCATTAGCATGATCTTAGTAAGCTATGGCTTCATTAGCTCGGTCTTAGCATGCCTTGGCTTAATTAGCTTGCTCATAGCATCTCTTGACTTATTTAGCTAGGTGTACCGCCCAGCCACTTAGTTAATCAGCCGGGCGCACGTCCTCGGGCAGCGAGACCACCATGAAGGGATGAAGAGGGCGCGCGCCAGTCGAGCAACGCGCAATAATATGCAGGCCGACCATGATGATTGTACACGTGGCCTCGGGTTTAGCTACGGTCGCGATATTGTAAGGTGCTCGGCCGGAACTAATCTCAGAGGCCACCATGCCAATTATTCTAAAGGATTCTTAGTACAGACATTAAAAGCTTCAAAACGAATTTAAACAGCCCCTGCCTTCAAAAAATATCATCAGTAAACCTTTCTGGCAGTTTTATTGCATGGGTGCACTTCTGCACTCAGTGGAACGACAAACAAATGAAAGAAGACGCCTCTGGTTTGAAAACACCGCCCAATTTTGTCGACCGTCCTTGACGTGACGCTGCGTTCCATCGTAACCAATGGAACGCAGCGCGCACTGATGGGTGGATCTGACCTTTTCGTACTGTTGGCTCGTTCAAAAGGGGGTGTCGCCAGAGCTCGGAAAGATCCCGAGTTTCGCCAAGCTCGGGCCATCCTGCATAGCACCCCTGAAGGCATTTTACATAAAACTCTCAGGTAACGTTTAAACCGACAAAAATTTTAAAATAATGTAGGATACGTACTTGGGAATATCAAAAGCGCAAAACTAGACATTCACGTAGATAGAGAGACATAGGGCAGGCGCTTTCTATATGGCGTTTTAATTTTCCAAAAAGCTATGCCCCAGCCAGTGTGTATTTTAATTTGATTGTTCTTATCGACGTTGCCGTTTCGATGCCGCCTCCCACGCCTCAACTCCGGGTCCGATTGTCGACGTTGTCTTTGAGCCGCCGCATGCCGCGCTTTACATTCGTTCTGATCCCTGGCAGAAAGAGAATCTTCGTCATCTGTACATGTCATCATCAATGTGATTTAGCTCGAGCCGGGCTGATGTTTTCGCACCTGGGCTATGAGCGCGCACGCCGCCGCCGCACGCCGACAAGGCTCGGTCCTAAGGTGCTCCGCCCCTAAAAACGTACCGACGCATCCAACTAAATATAGGTACTTTAATATACGAAACTGAATCTTGAAAAGTTGTAATATTGAAGAGTTCAATGTAAAGAAAAAGAATACCGAAAGCTTATTTGTATTGCTAACGATTTTAATAGGATTAAAAAATTGTGGCAACTACGAAATAGTGGTGCGGATAATTCAATTCAATTCAATTCAATAGGAAACTGTAGAGGTGGTGGCGTTCCCCTTTTCCTTTCTCTCCTCCTCTATACCCTCACCTTTATCGTCCCCTCGCTATACTGTATCATGCAAGACCTTGCTATGCTTTACTCTCTCCCCTTCTCATTTCCCTTCTTGTCACCCAAACATCCCTTTCCCACCCCTTCCTATACTATACTATACTGTATTATACCAGACTTTTTTTGTAATTTAGGTTGTTGCAATGTGTCTTGTACATTCGTATTTCCAAGAAAAATGCTTTCTGTTATTGCTGATAACCTTTTTTCGCCATCCTTTCCTTTTTTCGCTTTCTTGATATTTATTTACCCCGTTAATAAGGCTGTTGATGTGCACTGCTGTAAACACACCGAAGTGTACCTTTGGGAGTCAGGAGCTATAGTCAAGCTGCTCGTGAGCTTTTTCTCGCACCTTCCCCCATCGTCTCGATGAAAAAAAAAAAAAAGAAAGACCTAGTATTATTATAATGCTGTGCCTTACTCTCTGCTCCTTTCCCTGGTGCTCACCCTGAATTCCCTGTCCCACACCCTAGAGATACTATGGTATAAAAGGTTATGCTATGCTTTGTTTTTCTGTCTTTCTGTTTCTTCTTCTTTATTTGTCTCTATTTTTCTATCTCTGTCTTTCGATATCTCTCTTTCTGTGTGTTTGCTATTTTTAATGTATTTATCTTTCTTTATTTCTCGCTTAATTTCTTTCTCGATCTCTCGCTCGTGCGAGCGCAATCATATGGTTCTGTTTTTCTCGTCCTCGCACCTATAGCAACGCAATCAGATGGTATCCATAAATCCATGTTAAGCTAGCGTGCCTCGATAGCCGAGTGGTTCCGACGTTCGCCGTCAAACCGAGGGTACGCCAGTTTGAATGCTGCCGCGCCTAGAAATTTTATTTTGTTTTATTTATTTCCTCTCCTCCTCTCTACTTTTCTTCCTTCAACGCGTCGCTAGGGGACGGGAGATGACATGTAAGGTGGAGGCCGTTCGTTATGATTATAGTTTTTCTGTTAACGCCACACTGAGCTTTGGCGAGCTTGAAGAGCTCCGCTGTTAAAAGCGGGCAATGTGTCACATCCAGACGAACAATCTTGGCGAGGCGATCTTTTTTGCTTCTGCGTACAGTGTACTAGAATAGATGTGATTCTAGTACACTCTACTTCTGTGGGTCTGCCGAAGCAGACAGCTGCACCAGCACTAGGGGTCAGCGCACTAGCACAGCAGCATTTCACAGCCCGCAGCGCACCGCCGGCATTCACCCGTTAGTGGAGCCGTACTTTTGCACATGTTTACTAAATGAGGTGTTTCTGTCTTTCGAAGGGCGACGACTGCGGTCAATCTCGGCTTTGGAGCCACAGATCCCTGGACTGCTTCGTGTCCATCAGCACAAAACTATTGCAGGAATAAAAGCTAATTGCGTGCATCTCTAGAAATATTACCCATGCTGTGTCAAACGATTTTTCTCAGCTGTCTTGAAACGTTCACCCTGATTGCAGAACGAATGCTACATGTTCCCTCAGAAGGGGTAGCTTTGGCTTAGTATTGTTCACATTGTCCCGACAGAAATCATCCATGACATTTAAGCTTTCTTCCAAAAATGTTACTGATGTCCACCGTCTGTGATAATAAATTTATCTAAACAAACATGGACACGACTTTCGAAATCACTTGACAGATTATAAGTGGGGCTCGGTGTCTTGAAATTCGGAGGATGTTTTTTGAAGTTTATTTTATTGGAGGAAATTAAGCGTTTGTCGGAGTTTATTTCTTGTAACTCTCCGATTCTTCGAAATTCGGTGTTTAATTTTTTTGATTATAAGTTTCCAATGAAAATGCGTTGCATTCCTGCTGATAGTCCCGTTTTTCCATCGTTTAATTTTTTTTCACTTCCTGTTCATTTACCCTGTTGATAAAGCTTTTGGTGTGCAATGCTGTAAACTCGCCAAAGTGTAGCAGGAGCTAGTCAAGCTCCTTCTCAGATTTTTCTCCCAGCCTCCCTCATCTTCTCGATGAAAAATAGACGACTTATTATTATTCTCAACACTCCAAAATCTTAATTTTTAATAATATCTGGAATTTTACGTCCCAAAACCACGATATGATTACAAGGGACGCCGTAGTGGAGGGCTCCGGAAATTTCGACCATCTGGTGTTCTTTAACGTGCACTGACATCGCACAGTACACGGGCATCTAACTCCGAATTTTCAGATGAAATTATATCTGAACACGAAAACACGTGAAACACACTAAGTGTATTTTAGATGTCTGGAAGGTTTGAACGCTTAAACTCATATACATACAAGCACAGATACTTGAATACAAAACACCTGCGTTTGTTCGTATAACAAGCTTAAAGCTTGTTGTAATAGACGCAAGCATACTTTACGATGTTGCTGCCGCTAATTGAGGTGCGCTCCTTTCGACTGATGATTCTCAACTTTGAAAATGCCCTTTGAACATTTAAAATGCCCGTTTAAAATTGCAGCTTACCGGATAAGTCTGAACTGTGAAAAATTTTACCGGCGAGTGTTTATCGGATTTTTTCGGATTTATCCGAAAGCACAAAGGCCTAATTATAAGGCACTCTCTAAAAATGCGAAGCACATAGCGTTTTTCGCGTGCGTTGCACATGCGGAGAAGAACCACCTCACGGGAAACGCATTCTATGTATTGATTTCATTTGTTTGATCAAACGCAATGTAACGGCCATGCGAATTCGTTAGGACTCCCGAAGAGCAGTGCGAACACGAAGACAAAGTGCACTTGTCTTGCGGTCAATGATTTCATTTTTCTCATTGTTCAGTGGATTAATGCTAGGTCCCATTGGTATATTGTATCAGGTGACAGCACAGATTCACATGCTTCACATCTGAGTTTCTGAGCTTCTGGAATTCTGGCGGACGCCTCCTGAAGCACTCATGATGAAGCACTGACATCGTTACCTTTATTACACGCCATGGTACCAAGGTGGCTAGGGTTACGCGGGCGGCTACTAAGCTCACTGAATCAGTCTGCACTACCGGCCATGGTCGCCGCCTTTTGATGGGAGAAAAATGCAAAAAGCATCTGTGTGCGGAGGTTTGGGCGTATGTTAAAATGTTCCAGGTAATCAAAAACACTTCTTACTCCATCACGACAGCGGGCTTCATAATTCTATCGTTGTTCTAGCGTGTAAGACCCCAAATTTTCTTTTATGTTTACTGACTCTTGAGAGCTGGACATGAATAAAGGTTCACATTTCCTGCCTTAAATGTAATGAGCGATACAACTAAACAATGATGGTGCTTTCACAATTCGCTAAAAAAGAAGAAATCGTATCAGCATTATTCTGACATTTACGTGCTAAACTTGACACTGTTTTTCTGTATTCCTGCACCGAACACCTGAAGGCGGCTTTCGACACTGACGAGGAAAAGGTGCTAAGAATGTACAGTCCAAAGGTGGAGGACTTCATGCGCCGAAGAGAAAACGTTCCCCGGAAGGACACGGGCACCTGGCACGACTACGAGCTCAAGGCTTCGCGGGCGCTGTACTTGTGCCTGGATCGACCGCACGCTATGGATCCGGCACCTGTCGTCCAGTTTATGCGTGAACGTGGACTGACGTGGCCTATGCAACCGAAACTACCCAAGCGTGCCAGCAAAGAATCAGGTGAGGTGTCACCTAAAAATTTTACCGGGTTCTTGAGCAAGCGCAACGATGATGCAAAAAGCGCTAATACATCCAAATGTTTTTGAAGAAGATACGGGGTGCATAGGAATTTAACATAGCATTGCTTTATTGCCAATGCATCTATCACCTTTGCTTGTTACCTTCCCTTCAGCTCGGCGATTGCCGCATTGTTGGTGAAGTGTTTGTTGCTTATCGGACATACACACCGTACAGCGTATTGAACACTTGTATTTCTATTTCTATTAAAAAAAGCTCTCTTTGAAGGGAAATGTTCGAAGCTCTTAATGGGCCACAGATATGTACGCGGTGCAGAAAGTAGAGATGCTCGGAAAACCATGTTTGTTATTATTTGTTTTCGCTGTTTGGTGCATTAGTACACGGGTCACCGGCGCCCATGTGGCGTAAATGAGATACGGCATAATTGAAAGCTGATAGTATGTAAGGGGCCCTAGGGAAAATAGTTGTATAATTTACTTATGCAGTATTTGAAATGTCTTAAACAGCTAATACTCTCTTATGCTTGTAACGTGAAGTGTTCGCTTGCGTTTACTGCGGTTTCTTACGAACTTTAATGATATAAGTTTAGACTAGCACTCAGAAGCAACTCATCGAGCAGCAGCTGAGAGCCTTGTGTTCCTTAAAGGGGCCATGATGCGGTCACCCACCAAATTGTTGTTTTCATAGAAAAATAGAAGTAGAAGCGGCACATATATGAAAAATGGACTGTACAAAATAGTTCATTGTAAAATGAGCCCTAGAAGCCGCCGGTTATAAATCCCGCGCACTGCCGGCGACCGCCATTTTGCCATGACGTGCGTGACCTCATGTGCTTTATGCAGTGGAACGGTCGAATTCTACCTAAGTTTCAGCCGCTGCAAATCGTTTGATTTTAAATGCCGAGCTGAAAAAAGCTGTAATAGCTCCATTGTACGCGCAGCTGACCACGCAACAAAATCGTTGATCGGAATACAGACGCTCGCAAAGCAAGTGACTTGTTACGTCACGGCTCGCGAGTGCGCCAGTGTTGTCTGACTCTCGAGCTGCTCGCGTGTTTATAAAAGTGCTCACCAAATGCTCGACCAAATGCTCTGAAATTTCGCCAGCACCTAAGGATTATTCCATATAACACAGATTATGAGCGAAAATTCAGTGTCATGGCCCCTTTCATTCCCGCTAGTTCCGCGCCTCAGCGTTTGCCGGGGCGTAATTACTAATGAGTTTGCAAAGCTGCCAGGAGATGGGTCACAGTACTTAGTTGTTAGGAAACCTTTTGTCAAGGATATTTAATTCGCAAAATAAGTCTTCTATATTCAGTTTGCATATTTAACACGTAAATTGGTATTTGTACACCATTATGGCGCCTGTTTTGGTAAAAAGAGTGACAGAAGTGTGGAAGAATTTTTTGCGCGCAGCTCCTCTTCACTTGAGCAGTGATGAGTGCTTGCACACTGCTGCAAATGTCGCGCAATATCCATAGGTACGCCACCAAGAAAAACATCCCATCTCCCGCTAAAGGGAACCAGGTGTGGATGCGAAGCAGCGGGGATGGTTAGCTTGAACGGGAGAAACGTCGCCGCTCCGGTTTCGCGGTAGCGGCCCGGGCGCTCATCGCGGCGCTGCACAGGAGAGAGAATGAGGCGCGCTCCGTTATTTTCCTACCGCGGTACTACCGTGGTGCTCACAGCGGAGTATGCAGCTGGGGGGAACCGTAGGAGAGGAGAGAGAGGGGACGCGCATGCGATGTGGGGGGTGTGGGACGCGGGAACCGCTCCGTAGAGTATAGGATTCCTAGAGGAGAGAAAGGGGGGTGAGCGTAGGAGAGAGGCGGAGAGGACGCGCATGCGCTGTGGGGATGCGGGACGCGGGCTCCGTAAAGGATTCCCAGAGTTGAGAAAGCGGGTGAGCGTAGGAGAGAGGGGAGAGAACGCGCGTGCTCTGTGGGTATGTCGGACGCGGGCGCCGCTCCGTAGAGTAGAGGATTCCTAGAGTAGAGAAAGGGGGGTGAGCGTAGGAGAGAGGGGGGAGAGGACGCGCATGCGCTGTGGGGATGTGGGACGCGGGTGGCACTCCGTAGAGTAGAGGATTCCTAGAGTAGAGAAAGGGGGGTGAGCGTAGGAGAGGAGAGAGAGGGGGAGAGGACGCGCTGTGGTGGTGTGGGACGCGGGGACGAGCAAAACGACATACCTTTGGAGGGTCCTCTTAGATATCCATGCAACATGGGAGATGATTTGAGGTGCTGGAAGAGGGGTAAAAAGTCATAGAGCGGAGAGGTGCCATTACCAGGCATTCCACCAGCTCACTGAAGTGTGCGGAATCGAACTGCCAACCCAGTTTGGTGATATTCGTTAAGGGGCGGCCAAACCGCGCAACCGACGTGAGAACTGTGGCTGCTGTGACAGTAAGTGCCATATGTCAGAGATGTACGCACTGCTTCTTCTCACTGTGCGTTGTGGGGGGTGCTATCACCCCCTGTAAGGTCGTTCGCGCCGCATGGCGCGCGCGTCTCGCGGATAAGCCGTAGTTCGGGTTAACAGCCTCCGAGCGGAAGGTGGCACTCTGTTTCGCGTGGGTTAGGGTTAGCGGTGGCACCAGCAGCGCCACCCGGCGGCGAGGATAGGTGGCCGCTCAGAAAACGGGAGCCAGCCTCTTTGGCATTTGGCGGCTCGCTTGGATGGACGTCTCCTGCGGTGGGGTCCGTTGGAGATGGCGCCGCGGGTCGTCTCCCGTGGATCCCTCGTGGTGAGTCCACCGTCGGCGACGCCGCATTCTCGGTACCTTGTTGTTTGCTTGAGCGTTGTACTTGAACATTGTATAAGGTTGTTTTAGCGTGTTGATCACTATAGTCGGTGACAAGCTAAGAATAAAAAGTAAAGTGTACCACTATCAATGTGTGTTATGCGCATACCACTTGGGCTACCCTTTGCTATGACGCATTGGTTAGGACGAACCAATAAAAAATGCAACTGTTATTCCACACGTACAGAGCATCGTGCTCGCCGGTCGCCATTTGATGCAGTGGTGGTTTGTGATTGTGCCGCGTTTGACGTGCACCGAATCGGCATAGCTCGGAGTGTTTTGCAACGCTTTATCACGTTCCGTCTTTTCCGCAGCGTGAATCAGCAACACGGCGAAAGCATGAAAAATAAGGGCAATGCGGCCTCGTGGGTGGAGCCTTCATTTATTCTTAGGCTGTCACCGACTATAGTGATGTACTTGATTCGGCTAGCGAGCTCGTTGATGTAAAAGTAGTTGAATAAATGTACACGATGTTGGTTTGGTTTGGCCGTGTCCAGTGTGTCCGTGTGTTCCGAGAGCGTGGCGATCATTCGAGACCCCACAGCCGATAGCAAATAATGCACCCTAGAATGTTGCATAGACGGTGAGATGTGCAACATCGCTGATCGAGGTCTGAAAGTCCCCGTAACGAAGCGGGCATCAGACAGAACAAAACTTCATTCAGAACGCCGAGGTGGTTCTTAGCTTTCGAGCGTTGAGGCAAGAAACTCAGTTGCGAACTTTCACGTCCAACTCAGGCAAAACGGAACGAGTGGAAATAAGAGCTGTGTGAACTCCTTGATTGGACATGCACAATGCTGCAAGGAGATGCCGAAATACTTCCTTTGTAATACACGCATATAAAGAACTGCTTTGGAGTTGTTATTAAGCCGAAAGCCTTAGATACCTCGTCAAACGCGAAAGTTGACCGTCGGCGTCACGCGTCAGCGCCGTGAACATGAGGGATAAAAAAAAAGTAATTTGCTCATGATAACGACACCATATGACGTTATCATGATGTAACATTATGACATCATCACACGGCATCGTCGCTTTGTCAAAGCTGGACCAATCACGGAGGCAGTGCAAAAACCAGGCGAGGTGCAGAACGTTTGCAATGCCTTCGATCCTGGAGGCTGAGCGAAACCACGTCAAGTGCTCAAGGCTTTTGGAGGGGGGGCGGTGGAGGATCGAGACATTGACTGAGAAGACAAAAAAGATGGCTTTCACCTTCTGGTGGTCTTAGGTGAATGTAATCTTCGGTGAAGAGACTCTGTGACTTTTTGTCGTAGAGATCTGTCTTTAAGCGTTCTTTAGCGTGGCAGCTTCGCCCTGTTTCGGTGCTGAGTCTACAGTTTACACGTGAAGTACAATGAGGAAAAATAATAACAGCTACAATGAAGCTCCCTTACTAGACCTATCAGCTTTAAACACGGAACGAAAAGAACAAACCGGCACGCATTTGGTTGTGCAGGTAACCCGGTCTTTCCCATACTGGTGGACCTGTCACTGAACTGGCGAATATCTCTGTGGTTCGACGTGAACGTGATGAGCTTGGATCGTGAAGAAGGTTTGATTGTCACCCTGGACGACCCAGGACCCGTGCCTGTGTTCCGCATGGCGCAGCTCTCGTCTCTTGAAGATGACGCATACGACGGAATTGTGCAGCAGGTCGTTTCGAACCAACATATTTGCGGTGCATATAAGAGTGCATTAGATTCCTAAAAGTCTTCATTAAAATGCTCATAATGACATGAAACGCGAAGCTTTTAACCATTGTTGATTTCGGGAACGTTGTGAAGCACCGCAGTATAGAGTTGAACGACGCTGATAGCATGTTTTCATGGCTATATACAATCGTGGTTCACCTCTCGAGTGATTCTTATGGGTTTTCAAAATAAGCGCTATCGTTCATGTTTCTGCTCCTGGACACATTGATTAGCGTAGCGGGGTCGTTGACGCTGAAACGTTTGCATATGATTCCTTTTTGTGAATGATTCTTTTTCTTAGATACTTTGCTTTTTTGACTATGGCTAGTTCATGATTTGTATTGAAAGCAGTAGAGGAACTAAACAACAGGGCCGGATAATTAAGAGGATGGCTTGGACGTCTGAACTTTCTTCACGTTGTTGCAGGTTCTCCTTGCACCAGATTTCTCAGAATTTTTCTTGATCATGTCAATACTTGAATAGAGACCATGTCTTTGGCGATCCGAGGGCAGGTAGCTGAGCGCATTGGAGTTCGTAACCTGAAGTCAAGAATAGTGCCATAAGTTAACAATGACTTTCAGTGCATTGGGAGTGTTCTGTTAAGATGCAGATGCGTAAATCCGATTTCTTAATATGGTCTACACACTTCCACATCATCAGCAAAGATACGTTGCACCCTGCACCGCGAATAAAAAGGGTGAACTGGGTAAGTCATAACATTTTCACGCTAGCAAAGCTCTGTAAAGAGCAAAGTATAGAGAAAGACAAAAAAGAGTTCAACATGCAATATGAGCCTGGCAGATTATTACGGAAAGAGAAGCCTGGAAGAGCATGAAGTGAATGGGATGTGCTATAAATGCCCGTAGACCGTACCATCAAGCGAACAGGATATGTCTTAGTCGCGAGTGTAGTTCGCAACCCCTGATACAAATATTTGGCGCAGTTATTCTGGGTAACAATTAATTTTTATGATAGGAATAAAGGAGCAACCTTTTTGTGCCCATCTAATCAGGTTGTCTTATAGAGATAGGATAACTTGCTTGACATGCAAGTTTTCTTTCAGATTTGGATTTATTGATAACAAAAAAGTAGTTACATGATCCGTAGTCTACAAGCGAGGGTTCCAACGTAAAAGAACTGTAGTTGGACCCTCGCGTGTGTTCGAGCATACCACATTCACCACAAAATTACAACTTCATAGGACTCCCAGAATGGTGCTAGTCCTTGATCATGTTCTGGAGCACTGTTGCATGCGCCTGTAACTCTTGTGATCTACTTGTTTGTGACTGCAGTCTTAGTTCTTGCACTAGAAAGCGAAATGCTGACTTCTATAACGATACGTAGCATCAGAGCACTATAAACAGGTTGAAGAGAGTAACAAATAAAGCTCAAGTAATTGCGAAGCTGCCCTGAATAATTATTCAGCTTTTTTTTAGTGTTATCTCAGAAGAGGATTGCGAACTCTTGTGATATCAACTGTCTTATTAAGGCAGAGGTTCCTGGGAAGACGGAGGCTTGGGGTGATGAAAAATTCCTGAACAGGAAATGTCGCTGGAGCCGACGATTCGACAACTGGTTTTGCCTTCTTCAAGGCGGCATCTGCCTTAAAGAAGACAAGGCCACTTATGTACAAGTTGGTTCCAGCGACATCTCCTATTCGAACTTTTTTCATCGGTCATCGATCTGTTATTTAGGAAAAAGATAGAATGAATCAAAGAATACTGCAGCCAGCTGCTTTGCGCGAGACTAGCGAAAATTTGCAGAACTTGAGCTCACTAAGTTCGGCAACGCATTGCATTCTACTTGCTGGCCTGACATGACGCGATGCCAGCAGTAGAGTACCCGAGACGAAGACACGTTGCTGCCTTTAATTAGTTTAATCGAATATTGCGTCACCGTTGTGCTGTGAGAATGGTGGCTTGCTATTGCAAGACATCGAAAGGACCCATGAATCTATCATTAACAATCATTATTTGATCTAAGGCGCACAAGTTTCTTGTATTTCGAATACCTTTGGTGAAGAAACTGCGCAGTTCAATTGCCAATATTAACTCCGCACAGCCCGTTTAAAACCACGAAGTATTCTAAAAGCCAATCACGACATAAAAATGTTCAATTTTAAGATTACCAAAGCTGTTTTGCAAGCATTTTTTGTTTGTGTAAATATTGTGTAAATATGTGCAAGCATTTTTCGTTTGTGTTAAGTTCAAGTTCTTGATTTGAATTATCTTGGAAGTAGTGTTTCTGTTAATACTTTCAATACAATCACAGTCTCTTTAAACGCATTATTTTGTGGCGTCTATACGTTCAGTTCTCACCATCTACTCACAAATGTTTGGTGTGCTTACACCAGCAGATGGCGTCTTTCCTTTCTGGAGGCACCGTGACGCTTAGCAAAGCGGAACTGACCGACCTACGTCTGGATGAAGGAATTGTGCGGAACACTTTATCCTTTCGACGGGATCCGGAGAGTGAAGAAGCAGACGAAGTAGACGTCATTGTGCCCATCGGAGGAGTTCACGTCCTGTCTCGGAGCGTCGGTTCAGACCAGTGGCTGGCCACATTAGCGAACTCGCTTCAAGGAGCTTTCGGCATGACCCTTTCGAACGAAACTAAGATACTCGCCTTTAACAAGGCGAGAATCAACGACGCTTTCACTATGCTTGAAGATCTACCGTTTGAAGTAGCTCTAAACGTGACCGGGTGGATGTTTGCTTACATCTACGGGTGGACGATGGGTGCCCGCTTCGACACCTTTCATACTGGGCATCGGAACACTGAAACGCTGAGCTCCATGACTCTGTGCTTCCTAGCCGTGCATGAAATGCACGGTCTCGCCATTGTAGCTGCTTACATTTCCGAACTTTTCAGCGCATCCCAACGCAGCGACGTGAAGGATATATTGAGCTCTATTACTAACGCCCTGCGCGTTGCCATCAGGAATACCAATAGTATCACTTCGTCGACAAAGCTTAGGGCAGAAGCCAAGATAGTGGACGAGCTCGGCATTTCTCTTTGGCCTCCCGAACCATTCTTCAGCAGACAGATGCTCAACGAGATCACCACAGCGTTTCCCGCAGAAGGCACGTCACTGTTTTCTCTGCGCCTTCAAACGATGAAAGTGCTCCAGGAGTCGCGGAGCAACCGCTACTACTCGAGCCTTTTGACGAGGCGCGTCCGCTGGTTCACTCGTAGCGTCCGCTACCTTTACAGCCGCAACTACCTTGAAGTTGGCGTGTGGGTCCTCCTGGCGCCTTCCTATATGAGGTGAGTGAGATAGACGATACAATAATAGTTGGTTTCGGCAGATCAGTTTTGGTAGACAAAAAAGTGAAGACGAGCTGCACTGAACGCATCGGCCATGTGTGTGTTACGGCTGAACAGTTCAATCATCTAGGCACTTCTATACCAACCAGATTAAGGAGAGAGCCTTGGCCAGCTCCCACCACGAGGATCAGCTGAGGCTGGTCGCGACGGCCCAGAACGCGGCCCAAGCTCAAGGCATCCTGGAATATGGGTGCCTCTCCTGAGCTCTGTTTTGAAATGAGGATGTCTATTCTCTCTCTCTAATGCTCCAGAACCAACGAAGTACACAAGAATGTGGCGGAGTGGGTCCAAGTGAGAGCGGCGCGTGCTCTTAGGTTGAGGTTCGCCAAAACGAAGGCACTCATTGAATCGGGTGCCCAAACGTCTGTGTGTAGATTCCCTTACGTTTGTTGGCACTTCGAATGCGTCGTACTCTAGTTTTAACCTTAATGACAACCAGTAGATAATGAAGCCAAAGAAGGTATAGATATTGCTAATTCAACTGTTTTAAGTGTGTTGTGATAATTGTGATATAGATGTGAAGGAAATGAAGTGGACGAAAAGACAACTCGCCGCAGGCAGGAACCAAACCATTGACCTTCGGATCCGAAGCTCGCAGGTAAGGGAAGAAAGTACGCTGAATAACACTGCCAGCATAGAACATATCTGCGGTGGCATAGCTTGGCCGCTATGGTGTAACAAAGCAAAGTACGAGAACTTGAGTGCAATATCCGGCCGCGACGACCGCTTTCAGGTGGGGACGAAATGTAAGAACACACCGTTACTGATATTTAACTACGCCGTAAATATTTTCGGTGGACAAAACATATTCGGATTCCCCCGAAACGCCTTCTAATCTCTACAATGAAAACCTTATAGTCATATCACGGTTGCTGGAGTGCATTTTAGTTTTGATTGGGGCCTGAAACATTTAGGTTGCACTATTGGGTATAAGGTCATTACTTGACTGCCTATGCAAGCTTTTAACAGCTCATAAAGACAGAACACCCAGGGAGCCACACATACACAGCGTTGACTATGACTTCAGCGCATGCGTATGTGTGTCTCCATGGGCGTTCTGCCTTTTTGCGCTGCTAACATCTTTCATTATTATGAACCAACTAGCCCAAGCATACACTTTAACTTGACTGCCACTTCCTTTTCGTAACTGGTTGTAATGCAACTGAAGACATGGCTCGTCTTGCGCGCTTTGAATGCAGGCACGGCTCCCGTCTCATGACGTTCAGCGGTCTGGGTTTCCAGATTGCCCGTAGCCTGGTTCGCGCGTTCGACGTTCACGGAAGAATGCTCGACGGAAACGGTCAGCCAGATTCGCGATGGGCGCAGAAGCTCAAGTGCTCACTGTACGATGCGAAGACACGACGCGAGAAGCGAGCACTAGCGAACCTCTTCGCCCTGAATGTGACACTGCGGGCTTTTGACGACATTACCACCGCTCTGCAGAGCTATCCCAAGCTCCGATTCCTGGAGTCACTGAGCGAAGACGAAACATTTTTCGTGAGTTTGTGTAGCCATTTCTGCGGAGACAAAGAACGTGCAGAGCTCTGCGACCTGGCCGCAAAGACGGCGCGTTTTCGCAAGGCATTCCGTTGTGAAGATCGCATGGTCAGCGAGTGGCGGTGCGAGTTCCTCTGAGTGATGGCGATTATCCACGCTTTAGACGTTCTTCCATGAAATAAATCATGCGACAAAGCAAATAACTTTAGTAATTCGTGGTTTAATGCGTATGAAAAAGAATATTAAAAGCAATATGAGCTCACTTTTATGTTCGGCGTGCTACATGTGCCAATATGAAGCCACTTGTATGCACACCGAACGAGACATCGCCATGCGGAGTCCTCAACGCCTTATCTCGTGAGAACTAACCTTTTCATGTACTCTTTCTTTCCCCGTACCAAAACTGACTGTAACAACTAAGCCGTGGCTAACTTGTGCAGCATTGACGCTTTTGATGAAATAAGCTGTTGAATATGTCACTGCGTTTCGTGCACCTTTTGTACAATATATTATTCTGTTAATGTTTGATTTGAGCCTCCAATGTCGTTGTGTATTTGCAATATACCTTGTTATTTAAAGCTTCCAACGGTTAATTTTTGCACTATCTTATAGATCCTGTTAACCAATTGTGCTATTGCTCAACCTTTGTGTTCATTTCCCTCCCTATTGTTATGTATGTTTAGGTTGTATTCTTATGACCCTCCTACTGAGGCTCTTACTGGGTCCGCGGTATGTTGTAAATAAATAAAAATGAAATAAATATGAACTTACTTAAGAGGATATTATGTTAGTGACATGTTTCCTTGTTTACCTAGACGCCGCTATAACTAGCCAGTGGAGGTCCCGCTACCGCATAATGCGTTGCCTTTTGGTATGTCATTGGTGATGTTTTAGATATGTTGCGTAAAATAGTGGAAATACTGCACTCTTGACCGCGCTTCGAGAACACCTGCACATTTCAAGGCAGCGTAGGCGTTAGGATAAGTTGCTATGTTTACACAGATGACTTGCTAGCGCAAAATTAACACACTGAGCAAAAGCCGACTTGTCTGTTCTTTCTTCAGTAACTATTAGTGTCGCGCTACCTATCACAACATGGTACCGAGTTCATAGTTTCGGTCCCCCCGACGAAGAACTGCAAAAAGCCGTCGTTGCATGGGCAGAGGAGGTCGCTGCAGACAAGCGGCCAGCTCCAAACCCCTGAACTTTCTTTTAAATAAAGTTGTATCCTCCTCCTCCTCCCTTTCTCCGGAATGCTATACGTCACGACGTGGACTTTACGAATGGAGCACGTGTGCACGCCAACAAAGAAGGTATTCTAAATCTGGAGTGGCTCTGGCGCTCCGTGGCTGCCGCTGCCGCGTCTCCGTATTGCTTAGGACCAAAAAAAATAAATAAGGCAGCTTTGCACTAGGGGTGCCAAGCTTGAAGGAAGTGTGGAGCTGGGCAGCCTTCTTTGTTTCTCTTCGATTTTCTCTTTCTTTCCTCTTCTATTTCTTTCTTCTTCTCTTTTCCAGTTTTTGCTTTGTTTTTTTTATCTCTATATTTCTATTTATTTCTGTTTTCCTATTTTTTCCTTTCTTTCTTTCTTTCTCTTTCTCGTTTGCTTCCTCTTTTTCACTTTTTACACGTGGTTTGTGTTGTCATGTTTCCCTGGCAATAGTAGTAATGTCCGCACTGAATATCATCATCAAGGTGCTGGAAGAACTAGAGGAAGACGACTTCTCTATGGTGTGAGCGCGCGCTCAATATGCTATATTTGGCTGGTTTTGCCTGCATTACGCCAAGCGGCGACGACAGCATGCGACAGCCTGGCCCCCTAATGTGCTCCGCACTTAAAAACCCGGCGGGAGAACTCTGACGTGCATGGGCATGTGTGATTAGGGTGACGGATCCAGCCATTCCACATATTCGAAGATGGGGGTGGTTGCTTGACAGGGGATGACATGTCATGAAAGTTCATGCCGTCGCCTGTCCTCCATTTTCCTCATACACACAAGTAACTGGATCATTTTCCTCATACACACAAGTAACTGGATGTATATTTTAGTGTGCAGCAATGTAATGAAACGACCACCGTGACATAATGCTGGTTCCTTGACATATATGTCATGACGCGTGGACATGCTTATCATGCTATTAATGTCAGGACGTACGGTACATGCATGGCATTCTAATGTCACAACCCACAGTACACGTTGATCATGCACCAGCATCGTGCCTTTGGTATATTTAAGGTCGATTAAACGGCCACTTGAACACCAGACCTTGTCATGTATATCATGTAAAGTTATGCAATGATATGGCAAATATATTCGTCTCTATCTAATGTCCTGCGCTACGTCAGTTCTGTTGTGTACAAAGTAAATAAAATGGCCGCGAGAACACCGACACCTTGCAGTGTATGTCATGACCTGCAATTTATGCCCGTCAATTTTGCAATATACCAAGCTAATGAAGCTGCCGAGAGAGAACTAAGACCTCGCGACGATGTTCATGATATGCGTGACATGACATTCATGTCAGTGTCAGTTATTCATGTTGTTCGTACACTGACGTCATTCGACGTCATGTTTAGTACATAGCAAATATATTAAACAGCCGCAAGGGCAGCGATATCATGTCATGCATGTCACGGCGTACATTTGTCATGCGGGAAGAACACTGAACAATCAATCATGTACATGACAGAAGAAACAATAGGTGGCAGGAGGAAAAGCTGTTTCGTCGCAGCTTGACAGAGCTCCTGTCACCCGTACATAGGCAACATACAGTAAAATACGTAAGTAATAACTGAACACAGAATAAAGTGTTCTGCTTCTTTTTATAGTTCTACCGCTTCACAGAATGTCTCTGTAACATAACACGAAATAAGGCAAGAAATACGAACAATACATAAAGAAACTACATCGCGAAGGTATCAAATAATTCTGTAAGCATTAGTTCAACATTTTAGCATAATATTGTATGGGATAATGAGACATATCACACTGCGTGGAAACAGTGTAGAAACGGAACAAGTAGAGGAAACACACAACCCAAGCGCTGACGAACAACTAGCGCAAGTTTATTGCGTCGGAAAATATATACCGAAAATAAGAACTAAAAACAAACAAAAACATGAACTGTCACATGGTCAACCGGTGATGAAATAACAGTGGAAGTCACGAGTATATCCCGACCTACTTTATAAAAACACGAATTCTTTCTCAAGAAGGGCGATTGAGTGCTCGCTGTCGCACGTGCTTCCGTTTACGTTGATATGAAAGGCTTCATTGATTTCGCGCTCGATGCGATTCTGATATCTTGAGAACACCTCACACTCATTTAAGAGCGGAGTGCAGCCACACAAGGAACAATGAGCTGCCAAGGTGCTGCTTTTCGGTGACCTAAGAGCGCATACATGCTCTCTACGGCGGTCGGTCAAGCAGCGGCTGGTTTGTCCCATGTAGGAACGGCCACACGACAAAGGAACGTCGTAGACGACATTGGCAACGCCTTCGACGTGTTGAGTCCTGTGGTTCTTCAACCAGTGCGCTTTTTGGGTTCTTCAGCGTTTACTTGCTTGCAAAAGCGGCCGAGTTTACGGGATGCTGAAAAAATGTGCCTAACAGCCGCTTAGCTTACAATCTTCTTGGGCGCGTGGCTAACGCCGTGGGCGTAAGGAATCACAGGTTTTCTGTCGTTCCTGTGCTGTATGTTTTCTAGCGCCTCCCCTGAAAAGGTCGCTTAGTAGCTTTGTGTCCAAGGCACACAAAAGTTCCATCGGATAGGCGGCACATTTCAACCGCTGGGCCTGAGCACCAAAGCTTTTTTGCGCTTGACGAAAGCAGGACATCTTGAGTGCACTCCTGAGAACTGTGGCAACTCCACGTTTCGCCAGATTATTATGCGTCGAGTTGAACGGGAGAGCGTCCTTCTGAGACCTGGGCGCATACTCCCAGCATGTGTGCTGACCACGAACACACAAAAACCAAGTCCAAAAACTTTAAGCGATGGCCTCTGGGCAATTCGTCGGTTAACGAGAATGCGTTGAAGATGGCCTGAAATACAACAAAAATTTTCTTCTGTTTCTTCGTCGACTGACCTGCCAATCTGACCGGTCAATCGACGGACAGGAAGGAAGAGCACTTGTGTCAAGAACCACAGGACTCAATATGTCGAATGCGTTGACAATGTCGTTTACGACATTCCGTTGTCATGTGGCCGCTCTTACACGGGACAAACCGGCCACTGTTTTAACGACCGCATAGTAAAAGCTTTGCGCCATAAAAATGCGCACAGTAACAGCAACATATCAATAAATTTACAGGAAACAACACGCAGGTGCCCATATCGATGAAAATGCAAGGTAAAGTAAAGTTATCCTTTATGTACCACCTACATTGTTTCGATATATTGCTACGAGCGAGATCAACAAGAACACCATTCTCATGATGATAATAGTATATTGATGACGCTTTTGCTTCGGTGACAGTGGAGCTCTAAACAAACAAACAAAAAAAAACGCCTTCATCCGGTGATTAACATGGCGCCAACAGTCCCGTAAATGCTTACGCTCCATGTATGTGAGTTCAGTGATAAAAAACAACAAAAAATGACGTCTGGTAGCTCCGGCGTTTTGTTCCTCTGGCGTTTTCCCATCAGCGCTGCTTATTGAAAAGGTATTCGGGATTTCCAGTTTACACTACAAGATTCGAATACCGAATGTTATGCAACGCTGTTTAATTCGTTGACAAAATTTTTGAATATTCGCACGCGCATATTTCAAAGATATCAGTGATATTATAAACGTAGAACGAACAAGAGGCAACGGCATCCACCGTGAGGCATCGACCCGCACGTATACGTGTACGCTCTTTATACAACATAAGGTATTTTACAGCCGTGACGCATGGCTGATGTTTGAAAAATATTGCGACCTTCCTCCCTTGGGCGCTCTTTTGCATCTGCCGGTGATTGTGCTACGTGTAGACTCCTCTGTGAATTGACAGTCGGGCATGTGCTGCTGCCGCGAATAGAATACTTAGTTACATCTAATCACATCACATTGAATGAAGATAAAAACTGGTCACGCGGGCATATCTAATGCACGCGACAATCTTAACCTATGTAAGCCCAGTGTCCTACATGTTACGCGCTTCTTTGATATGCTTTAAAATAGCTACATTTTTTCACTGAAGAGAGCTATTTACGACGAATCAAGCAGATTTCTGTCTAAACGCGTGCTGGCCTACTCGTTGATTGCGCTTACTATTGCCACTTATGGACTGCTTCATCCGGGTTAACTGAGACTCTGTATGACAGGTGCCATGAACTGGAAGAAAATTTAGGTTATGACCACTTCTTTGCCTCCAGACCATCGTGATACTTTTTCGACCAACAAAGAGGAGATGGGAAAATTAACCGGGGGGCACTCGTGTTTTTGAAATATCAGGAGAAGATAAGTTGCAACGCCGTAAGCACAGCCGTCCTGTATTTAGGACAACGAGGACATACGGTGTCAGGGGGCGATTTGAGGGAAAGTTTGCAGCCACACTGACTGACGTAGAAAGTGGTGATCATGAGACAGTCTTTGTCTCATAAGACAGATCTATGGCAGTCTTTGTCTGACTGACATGGATCGCTTGCCTGGAAGCGTGTTTCGAGCGTGAAATATGCACCTCGACAAGTGGCCGTCTTCCAAAGACGACGACGACGACCGACGACGTTGAGCCAGCCAAGAAGGTCACGAAATCCAGCACTTCACGCAGAAAGCGGTACTCGAGGACAAAGTTACGCCAGAGTGAGTGGTCGGACGACGAACAAAATGAAAGTGTTCGTTTGCTCCAGCAGAAGCACCCTGACAATTACTTTTTGAACGACGTCATTGCACATCTTTCCAGGAGAGGAACATCCATGTGGATACAACAGGTCATTAGAGCTGAAAACGGTGGTACTCTTCTCTGTTTGCCTGCCTTCTAGACGCATCCTGTGAAAAACGCTGTGTAGCTGTATAAGCAAAAGGGGAACATTGAGCCCTTTCATTTCGGAGATCGACTGCACCGGCCTAGCTAAAGAAATACAAAAAATCCCGCAAGTCCACTCAAGCGCAAGGTGGTTTTGACCACAAAGACCATATTGTTGCCTTTAATTGCAAATAGACAAGTGTGATCTCGCTGCAACAACTAAATATAACTCGAGAAAAGTGCGACGAGGGTGGGTGTGTGTGTGATGCAGGTTCTTTTAATGGTGTGTGAGTGCTCTCTACGACAAAGGCTTGTGAGACCACAGCCAATGATAAAGCCGCTTCTTAGAGAAACACACAGCTTTAATTAGAAATGAAAACGAAAATAGCTGCATAAAACCAACGACTTAACAAAAGGTTCACTGCACACGAAACACACTTCTGACAAACAAGCGAAACTCAAGTTCGGAGACTTAGGCGGCGGAGCAATGGAAGAATTGGTGGTCCGCCTCACCATGTAGAATAAAGGTTGGCCGACGCGTACGCGTCGGCCAACCCTTAAGGCCTGACCACACGTACCCGTTGCAGCGCGTCAGCGCGTGGCTTTTAGACACGGCGTCACGCCCTCTCCCTATGGAGAGAGAAATCACGCGGCTGCGCGAAGCTGCGCGCCCCTCTCTCTCCATAGGGAGAGGGAGCGACGCCGCGTCAAAGAGCCACGCGCTGGCGCGCTGCAACGGATACGTCTGGTCAGGCCTTTATTCTACATGGTGACGCTGACCACCAATTCTTCCCTTATTCTACACCGCGTTCCGGGTTCCGGGTCCACTCAAGAACCCAGAACGCGGTGGCTCCGGCTTCTTGAGTGGACGATTGCTGGCTGGTTACGAAAAGGAAACGTCGGTTACTCGGCTTAACGCGAGAGGCGCTGGTTGCGCTGGGTGGCTGTTTGCACGGTGAGATGCAGCGGAATCCCAGGTGAATGAGGGCAAAGCTTGGGCCCGCAGCCCGAGTGCGGCCGCTCTGCCTAAAGTTACCAGCATGCGCAGGCCTTGGACTGAAGTGCACGAACCACTGGGGTTTCCACGCACAGGAAGGCGCTGGCAGGGGGGCCCCTGTCGGTTGAAGTCTTGGTGGTTCGAGTCCGTAACCCGACGGCCCTGCTTCAGCACCCGGTAAAATGGTGACCTCATCCTGGCTTCGTTTGCAGGAATTCCCATAGCACTTTTGTGCACCAGGCTTCTCCTCGCCCGTGGGCTCACGTGTCTTTGTCTGATCGGAGACTGCTGGACTTCTGGCGTGGGCAAGTGATTGGCCCCTGATAAGCACCGTGGTGTATTCTCACTGGATCACTTCTTTTTGTTGACTCTTCGCGTCACG
Organism: Rhipicephalus appendiculatus; assembly: GCA_030522465.1. Taxonomy (NCBI): domain Eukaryota; kingdom Metazoa; phylum Arthropoda; class Arachnida; order Ixodida; family Ixodidae; genus Rhipicephalus; species Rhipicephalus appendiculatus. The sequence goes on from JALIZH010006905.1 coordinate 36,478, forward strand.
CGTCCTCGTTCGTGCTCGATACTCTTCACCTTGGTTTTTCATTAGGCTCGAGTCCGCTCGTGCACTCTCTGTCTTCTTTATTTTCTTTCTGTCCCGCTCTTTACAAAGGCGTACACTTTGAACATGCATCACAGATTACAGCGTGCACGTCAAATGTTTTAAGGTTTACCACACCGGAACCTAGCAGCCATATGCCCAGTGTGCTACATCTGGATGGCTTGGAAGGAAGTGTTGCACTTACCTGGAAATAAGCAAAAATTTTGTACATTTTGTTAGGATACTAGCGCACTATCTGTGAAAAAGTATTTGTTTTCTCAATTTCTCTGATTTTGGACATATATCGTTTTAGGTACAATGTTTTTAGGCGACTGAGACCGACGCGTTGGAGCGCGCATTGACCAGGCTTTCAGAGCATAAATTTTTAGATATGTTGACGATTACCTGGTGGGGCTAAGGGGGGGTGTAGCCTCACGCGCAGATAAATGTGTCCGAGGTATTTTAAGTGTGTTTAGTACTTGTTCAAATGGCCTGAAGTTCACTCATGATTTCCCGGTAGGGGGGTAGCATTCAATTCCTCGATGTGTTTTAAAATGTCTGAAATGCATCTGAGTTGGAGCTACAGACCACGGTAATTGCTGTAAACTGCCGTAGAGCTGCCTTCGCAAAGTCATGTGACCACCGTGTTGTCCAAAATTTGCAGCGCCAAGTGAAATGCCTTGAGAGGGCGCGTTTCCCTATAGGCTTCCAGCGCTGGAGTTTGTGTTGACACGTATAGGGCCGCCCTGGCGGCCCTGTTGCAATACGGGTAGTAGGACGGTAGGACGGCGATCAGTACCGCGGTCGACTGCGGGAATCGGCGCCCAAAAAAACGCTGGGACCGAAGGTACTGTTGTGTGTACAAGTGCCACACAGAAGAATGATACCACCCAAACATAATCTTTTAATCATTCCCGTCGAGGCCGTACGAGAAAGAGCGGCGGCAACGCTGGATCTGTAAAAGACAAAACTTTTGCTTAGCAAGCACGTAACAGCTTAAGTATGTAGAATCGCGTTGAGAATCGCACGTTTCATTTCAATAAATTGCCACTTACACAGTTCTAAACATGCAAGCAAGAAGAAAATACTGAAAAAATCGCGTGGGCAAAGCAATTCACTTTTCGCGCACTCAGTATCTTATGAACACATGGCTCGGATACCTCTTATGCCTACCTCCAAAAAAGTTCCTCAACGGGCTCGTTTACTGGCGTGTCAAGTTTAGATGACAGGCCGACCCCAAGCTTGTAATCATTCTGTTGACGACGGCGATTCGGCATCGTTAACCCAAAGTACGACCGCTGCAACGTGTGTGCATTAATTTCCACTCACGCCGGCCTTGCAAGTGCAGGTTGACGCGGACACCTCGCGCTTCGCTGTCATCTACAAAGAAAGTGAAATGAAGATTGATTAGGAGGATACTGTTCAAAACACCCGAAATAAAATCGCGAAACAAAACGGCTTCTTACCTGAGCGTTAACACGCTACGAGAGCTGTAACTATACTGGTTGTGTAAGACTGATCTGCTTTTAGTACTCATACACTGTTCGTAACACCGCGAAGAAATGCGCGATACGGAAGAGACTCTCACCTGTGAGTTGACGAACTACCGATTATGCACCAGTGTTCTGCTCTAAGCACTGTTCAAAACATCGAAAACAAAAGCGCGAAAAGAAATGGCATCTCACCTGCGTGTTAACACGACACGAAAGCTGTAGCTGCCGATAACATAAGTGATATAATCGCTCAAATGAGCTGCCACTTCGCTGAACGGATCCTCAGTTATGTTGAGATAATGATCATTTAAAGCGGCAACATAACGTGCAGGCAGCCGAATGGGTCGAGCTTTTGCATGCGCAATTCCAACAAACACTTACCTGTACTTTCCCGTCGTACGATGCTTGTTCGACTTGCGAGTGGCATTTGGCTGTAGTTTGGGAATACGAGTTGATACCACACACAGTTTCCTCGACAGAGTAAACATAGTTTACCGTGCAGAGCTTGCGTCCTTTCGGCAGCGCACTGTCGAGAAAGTACCCTTCCGCGAACACGACACTGCCGACTGCAAGAAAACCGGTGGCATCACTGCTCGTTCGCTAGACCAGTATGCTCTCCAGTCGCAGCTCCCGATCTGTTGCCTTCGACAATGCGCATAAACTCGATGTTCTGTGCTGTAAATTTCGCAGAAAAAACGCACACGGCACAAAAGCATACACAGCCGATAATATGTCGCACAACGTTCCGTAAGCGCTTAAACGTGGCCCAGAGGCTCTGTCCTACTAGGGCTTTTTCAGCCAACTCGTTTGGGGGGCGCCACGTGTGCGTTTTCGACGCGCCATCTGGGCAGGGCTGGTTTTCTATAGAACTCATAAGTTCAGTGGCCGAAGTCCTCCTAAGGGAGGTGCGGAATGAAGGGCGTGCTCGCCCCAGGCCTTCTAGCAGGCCAAGTGCGAGGCCTGTGGCCTTGCCTTACATCCATCGCATCTCCCACTGACTTGAGAAGGTGGTAGCAAAATGCGGTGTGCTTGTGACATGCGGTGTGCCTCTGCCCAGAAAAGTTGGCCCGCTTCTGCTCGATGGTGAATGGACGCAAAGGCAACAGTGCGTGCACTAAGAGGCACGCGAATTCATTTTTGCCTTGCGAGAGGGGTGTCGTGTGCAAAATTTCACTTTAACGCGGTGGATTCTACATCAGACAAACCGGGCGCCGTTTTCATGACAGATTGCGAGGGCAACGTGCAGCACTGGACGCACAGGCAACGGAGCGACATTTGGCGGACCATCGCCGCAGGTGCGTCTGTGATCCAGGATTTAATGCTACATGGGCGCTACCAAAAGCGAAGGATCAGGTGACTTGAGAAATAACAGAAGCGTTCCTTGGATGGATGGTGGAACTTTATTACAATCCTAAGAGACGCGACTAGCGCGCAGTGGGCTTCTCCCACGTTGGGACGGGCAGGCTAAGCCTGACCGCCGCATCGTGGGCTCTCTGGACGGCCCAAAGCTGATCCCCCCTTGTTGGGGCTTCTGATGGCGGAGCACTTTAATCCACTTTAATGCAGGCATTTGTGCCGGTGTTCTTTCGGCTGCTGTGTCACAGAAAAAGCCTGAATGTTTGGATGCAGATCTAGCTCATGAAAACTGGTGGCGTGTGTAGTGTGGAAAAAAAGAAGCCCCCCGTAGTGTGATGTTGCGCGCACGCGAGTCCAACGAGTTTTTACACGCCTCGCGCCCATTCTATCTACGTCTCACCTCTTGTGTCAATGTCTTAATTTTTTTTTCGCAACCTAAATGAATCGGAACTGGTTCATGAGAAAATGCGTGATAGCAACAACAATATCACAATTACCCTACATCTCTTCCTCGGCAATTGTTCATGTAATAGGCTCATTTGAGGCTTATTCAAAATGGGTTGGCGGTACTTGTAAAACTTCGAGCATATAAGTTTTAAATGCTAGCAAATAAGTATCCTGCGAAAACAAGTGAAACACCACATATGCGCCTTACTCATGATTGCGTATACTTCTGAACAGGGGCGTAGCCAGAAATTTTTTTCGGGGGGGGGGGGGGCACCTCCTTGATTTCAGGTGGGGCACCTCCTTGAAATTGTCGTTTTTCACTCTGTATGCCATGGCGAAAAAAAAAAAAATTCGGGGGGGGGGGGGGGCGGGGGGCGCACGTGCCTGGTGTGCCACCCCCTGGCTACGCCACTGCTTCTGAACACCACATATATACGATTGACAACGACCGAATATTCACCGACGTCTCGAGGTGTGCACATACGTGAACTTGTCGTCGAATTTAGACATGCATCACGAACAGTGCATTGCAAAAGCAAGTGTATAGCTGGCCTTTAATGGAGAGTATTACAATAAGCATGTGGCTGCTATTGAGATACATACATAACTAAGGTACAGAGGACAATAAGTTTTGACGCTGTCAGGGTGATGACATGGCTGATCTCGGAAGTTTTTGGAGGGCGAAAAGACAAACTAGCAGCGCATGTGATAGCTCACTTAGGTTGCCTGTACAAATGGGAACTTAACCCAATACTGCTTGATAGATGTAGATTTGAACTTATCACAATATGCGTTATTAATTGCACGCACAGCATCGTTTTATTGCGATAGCAATTATATGGACACTCGCGGCTGGTTTTCGCCGTCGGCGTCGGCGTCGGCGTCATTTGCCGTATATGTATATGTACATATATAACCGGGCCCGCCCGTCGTTCGTGAGCGTGAAAAGACGCGAGGGGGGGGGGGGGGTCCCTCGAGCGACCTTCGATTTTACGAGCGGGGGGCGCGTTATCTCCCCTTCTCGGCGGCCGACAGCAAGCGGGGGGGGGGGGGGGGGGGGCGACGTTCGATTTTACGAGCGCGGGCGCGCGCTTTATCTCCCCTTCTCATCTCCCCTTCTCGGCGGCCGGGCCGGCGTACCCTTCTACGTGCTGCGCTTTCAACGCGAAGAGAATTCTCTTAAACAAGCGTTTTCTAGAGTTGCGTGAGATCGGATCCAAAAAGAGTTAGCTGCCAGCCTCACTTTCGTATAACATTACAATTTTTTGCTATCGCATTCATTGCTTCACCCTTGCGGTGAAACTGTGACTTTTTAATGATCTGGTCGCTTCTGTGGATTTGTACCGGTATGCTGTCGTTAATTATTGCTCTTAATGAGGACTTGAGTTTTTTTACATTATTACAAATATGACTTCCGTTACAGCTATAGTGTAGTTTTAGATCAAGCTGCTTAAGTTTTCAGGAGGGATTCACAGCAGAACAATCATGGAAGGCTAAACATTCAGGTCGTAAAATTTCTCAGTTGTGGCCGCAAAGTCAACTACAAAAATTGTGCAATAGTTTAAAAGATGTTCATGATCTGCTAGGGTAGCACATAGATACTGATGTGAAATGTTGAATAATGGGGTGAATTTGTTTATTATTTTCATATCGTCGTAAAGAAGTCGCACTGACGGATCACTATGGAAAAGTAATGTCATAGATTCAATATATAGGTTGTATTTTGTCATACGTAAACTGAAAAAGTTCGACTGACGGGTAGGCAGAAACACTGTTCCATTGGAAGTCAAATATAAACGTTTTTATTAGGGCATCTCGAAGCGTAATGACCTCAGCACACACGAGGCCGGATGTATTCTAAGCCGTTTCGTGCAGACTCGTCACTGCACATTGCAAACTTCGTGTGTTATTTGGCGATACATAACTCAAAAATAGATCACACGTGCCAGGAAAGTGCAAGGGACCGGAAAATGGCCACGTCAATATTCGCCGCTGCTCGGGAATATGTAGCTTTTATTGCCCATTAATATTCCACAGCGCAGGTATAAATTAACCGTTCGAATAACCACTCTACCGAGAACTAACAGTGTTTGCCTGTTTTCTAAGCACAGGAGTGCTCGCTGATACAAAGCCGAATATGTTGTTCTTAGTGTTATCCTTAGCGTTAGTATGCTCAAACCTGGTCGCAGCTTCAGTACAGACGCCTACGCTAACATCATGTTCCAGTGAGTATAATGTTCGATTTCGTTCGCAAGCATATCTCATCAGCGATCTTCAGCTTTTCAATTTGGATGGCAGGTTGCGGTACCGATAGTAGTTAGTGCTTGATAATATGACACGCTGCGTATGAATTGCAGTGTGAGATCAACAAATTTCAGTATTGGTTTAAATTAACTAAAAGTTGGACCTACAAACACCGACTAAGTGAAGGCTAGAGCACAGAACTGACTACAAGTAGAGTGTTTTATTAAAATAATTCTAACTAGAGTTAAACCTCGACCTCGCCAAACCCGATTATACGAATTTGCCGATCTAACGGAGAAATTTCTATTGCTCCGGTAGGCACCCATAGAGTTGAATGCAGTCCATCAACCCAAATTAAGAAAACTAACTTGGCACCAAACACGATTTAACGAATCCTTTTCCTGAAGTAAGTAAAAAGAGCGGTGATTTATTCCTGTCCGCCACGGTGGATCAGTGGTTACGGTGCTTGACTGCTGACCCGAGGGTCGCTGGTTCAATCTCGGCCGTGGCGGTCGCATTTCGGTGGATGCGAAATGGTAGAGGGCCCATGTACTGTGCGATATCAGTACACGTGAAAGAACACCAGATGGTTAGAATTTCCGGAGCCCTCCACTACGGCGTCCATCATAATCATAGCGTGGTTTTGGGACAGAAAACGCCAGATATTATTATTATTATTATTATTATTATTATCATTATAGTGATTTATTCCTAATTTTGACACAGACAGGCTTTCCTTCGAGCGTGTGCTCCAAAGTTATCGCGTTAAAACATCTAGGCGCCGTAGTCATAACCTTAGTTTTCATTTAACGGGGCTACACGCCACGCCCATGCATGGAACAATGTACGCAACAGGCGGTCATGCTCTTACATACCTGACGTTGGACGGCTGTGGTTTATTGTCCGTGTAAATGCTCCCAAAGGAACAACATGTGGTTGCTTACATCTTTCATGGTTTATGCGGCAGGCGGCACAATCACTACATTTATTTTTGCCATCTTTTCATACCGGCAGCCTACCACGGCTTTACGTGACCATCCACCCGGCCTGTATCGCCCGAACATTGGAGGCTCCACGTCCGGGCCGGCCTCACGATCTTCTCACTCGTGCAGGCGTAGGTTCGCGGCACATTGAAGGCCGCGGTAGCTTTTGCGTGTCACTGCGTAACAATTTTAGATTTCGAAGGACCGAAAGATCCCTTTCTTGATTTTACGAACTCCCCGACTTAAAGAAATGATTCAAGCGAGGTCATCGCTTCATCTGCATAATCACACCGGGCTTTCATCGATCTTTCATAGCGAGGGTCTCGTCTCGGCAGTCTTGATGCCTTGAGGTAGTACGCGAGGGCTTATTAGTCAGCGGCCAGCTTGCATAAATATTACGCGCTACGTGATGCCAGCTGGCAAAAAAGATTGTTCCACACTCGCCGTGATGGCTACGAGACACGCTAACACTCCCAGGTATACATGCACAGGAATATACGATAAAGTGGACGGGTGGACGACCGCCGCTGCAGCTAAATTGGTGGATTACCGGACGCACTACCCGAAGGTTGCAGGCTCGGTCCCTGCCAGCCGCAAGTAGTGCTTTCCTCCACTTTAATTTCTTCACAGTCATACGATAATTACTGCAATAGAGTTAAAAGACTTAAAATAATGTCTGCTATACCTTCCGTGGCTTCATTGTCCATTGGTTTTAATTAATGGTTGTCGCTAACAGAGAAAAGCGAGCCCTTCAAATTCCCCCCTTTCCTGCCTTACAAGGCTGCTAGATAAATGCTAGATTTACAAGGCTGCTAGATAAATGAGACCATCAGGTGCTCATATGGAACATAATATTTTGTTGCAAGTAGGGTCAGTGAACAATACCTCAGGCCTTTAATTCATTATGACTGAGGCGCGGTATTACAAGTACAGTCTGTTAAGTGCGCTCGGCTCTGAAATATCCCACGAAATGAGGATTGATCTGCAGGAAGGTACTCGCAGAAAAGCCAAGGCTTACCGTGTTATTGATTATAAACGCGCTTTGTGCGAGGTATCTGAGAAACTTTCCATTAAGTGAAATCGCTCCACTTTTGTTATACAGCACAACGCGCATTGCTGATATATTGTGCGCTTATGTGAAATTGATGGAGAGGAAGAGATCAGTTCGTTTCGCAGTGCCCAATGTTGACGGGGTACGATGGCTGGGGCCTTTGGGGTTTCCGTTAGGCGATGGTCATGTTGACGATCTATACCTGGTAATCTATATAAACGTGCTGAGCAGTGTGGCGTGGAAATATTGTCTAATTGTTCATTACTTCCGCCTCGGTGGTACAGTTGTTACGGTGTTCGACCGCTGACTCTAAGGTCGCTTGTTCGAACCCGGCAGCGGCTGTCGCATTTCGATGGAGGAGAAAAACTAGAGGCCCGTGTACTCTGCGATGTCAGTGCACGTTAAAGAACACCAGATGGTCGAAATTTCCGGAGACCTCCACTACGGCGTCTCTCATAATCATCTCCTGGTTTTGGGACGTAAAACCCATAATATTATTACTGATTGATCAGTACAGTTTTAAAAGTCTCCTTGTGTATCGGAAACATCTCAAGTGATGTTAGTTACGCAGGTAATTAATTCTTAACCAACTATTTCATTATTCCATGGAGTTCAGGATTTTCGGTAAGGACGTACAATGACTAACCATTTGGTGGAAAGGGACAAGCAAATTTGTGCACCTTGAATGACTGTATTGTTACCCTGATACCTGTACCCTGATATGCACCACATTTGCCCTCACTCTCATTCAGGTGTCCAGAGCGTCAAGGTGAGTGGCGTAAGCATCACAGACGCTCAGATTGGGAAAACTATGAGAGTGAATTTTACACTGACCATCACCACGCAACTAGCATCGAGCCCGACCTTGAAGATAACGATTAAAAAGAGCAGTGGTACGACGATTCCGTGCATCAACAACGTTGGTACATGGTAAATGTCCTTTGATTATTATTATTATTTGCTTAGAGTACGCTCAGTTTTGAAAGACAAAGAGACGACATTGGTGGATGTGTTTTTGTTGCTGAACGCCGGCATTTTCAATGTGGTTGGGCATGTCACAAAAGTATATTACGATATTTAAAGATATACGCGTAAGAAATATTCTTCTCTCCCCTGTCGCCCTTTAGCTTGTAACATTGATGTAGGAGTGTGTAGTTAGAATCTTAAACATTTGGTTTAGTTACAATGGCACACTGAAAGGAGCACTTCACGTAAGGCAGCTTGTAACTCGCAATGGACCATTGTACTTGCACAGAAACGCGTTAGTAATTTCCGGTATGCTTATGCAGATAGTTCACAGATACACGCGGAAAATATCTTGAGCAGCGTTGTGTTCAAAATTTATGTCTTCCGTATGCGACTTTGTGCATTAGGCGCGTCATATGCCAGGAGTCATTCCTCGCATGCAGCGTGGCTTTTTAGCACTTCCTTTGTGGGTTCGCACTTCGTGGCATGCGCATGCAATGCAGAGACACTCGGAAACTAACCTTTTTACCTTAGAAAGGTTGATAACGGGTGGTAGCATTTCGAAATACGCTTTTATAGCTATAATTCCTGCGTTGAAGAAGACGACAACTATAAGTAATTTCATACATTGCATGTATAGACGGTTTCAGTGTTTAAAAACTAATTTCCTGGACGACTTCCGGTTTTGCCCGCCGGCGTAGCATACTTGCATTGGCGGCAAAGGAAAGCCTTGTCGAATAGCTCGCAGACTCAAACTTCTCTCTGTGTGTTAAGCCAAACAGCTTAAATAAATATTCTTCAAGCCTGTACACAAGCTTATAAGAGGTCCTCTTGAATTTTATACCCTCTCCTCATATCCAAAAAAAAAAATCCCCGCATATCCACGAAGTGAATGATGATGAAGGAGCTTGCTGCAGAGGTTAAATTCGGTAAACCGGGAATCCTCTGTACATCTGCTCAATCATCATCATATAAAGACCTGACACGAGACTTTTTGTGGTGTGACTGTATATACACCGAGCGGCGACAGCACCGAGACCGCTGTCGCCGCCTCGGTGCCGCTGCTGGCTTGTGCTTGCTGCCGGCGCTGACGTATCTCTTCGGCCTCGCGAGCTCTCACCGCAGGGTCTTGACGGCGAGTGGTGCAGCCGGATTGGCAGCCCTCTCCGCGCCACCGCCTTGTCTTCTGCGGTGTTCATAGTAGGTAGCGGTATCGACGCGCACTGAGTGAGGTCCGGCGAAAGAACAAGGAAGCACGCCGAGAGCGAGCGCTATTAGGGAGCCTTCGTGTGCGCGCCTCCGTGCCTCCGAGGCGCGCGCACATGAAGGCTCCCTGAGCGGTATATATAGGCGCGGCCCTCTAGCGGTCTCCTATCAAACCAGAGCACGCGCCGAGAGTGAAGCGAGTGCCGCCAGTAGGGTTCCTCGATGCGCGCTCCCCTCCGCCGCCTTGGAGGGTGGAGACAACAGCGTCGTCTGCTACGGCGTCCGCCATTACGACGCCCTCTACTCAGGCCACCTATAGCCACGATAGGCAGCCAACGGGAGTCGCGCGGCTGCATGCAGAGTTCGTTGTGTCAAAACGAGTGGCACTCAAACAACATGACAAAAACACAAAGGTTTCGAATCGGGAGTGTGAAGGTATCAGATTTCTATTCTCTAATCTTTTTTAAAGCGACATTAGCAGCTGGAGTTGCTCGCAGCAGAAAACTACCGTCCACACAAGCCGCGTTAACACCTTCAGTTAGCATCTTCTTGAGCTAGTCGGTAACTATTTATATTGGTTAAAGATGCGAAACACACGCACCCAAGTCCCATGGCCCTTCATTGTGTCTGTGTGTTTTGTGCCTTCCACAAAAGTGTAAAAACAGTTTGCCTGCCGGTCGAAAAAAAAAATAACCACGAGCTGTCACGAGAAAAGAAAAACTGTGATTGCACACCATATTTTCAGATCTTGTTTTCGAATTATTCATCAGCTACCCCATTTACGTGAGGGGGGTGAGGGGAAGACAGAAAATTAGGTGGGTAGATGAGATTAAGAAGTTTGCAGGTATAACGTGGCAGCGGAAAGCACAGGACCGGGTTGATTGGCGAAACATGGGAGAGGCCTTTGCCCTGCAGTGGGCGTAGACAGGCTGATGATGATGATGATGACCCCATTTACGGACCACACCCTGCAACGCACAGACAAAGTGTCTGTCAATTTAAGCGCTGGAACGCGGATGGTGTCTGCACGATGCACAAAGTGCGAGAATACGAAAGCATGCGAAAAGGAGGCAGATTAGTCTCGCGTCTCGCTGCCAATTCGCGGTAAAAAAATTTTAAAAAAGAAAAAAAAAACAAGCACACATTCCGTTTGTGTGCCATCCCCCTGAGAGTGTAAAAGAAAAAGACATGGCCTAGTCAGTCGAATGGTCACAAGCTTTCGCCGAATACACTTTGGAATGTACAAAGTGTCGTCCAATTTTTTGCAACACCACTGCCGTCTTTATGGTTTGACTAACATCGTCACTGTCATAATAACATTCGTCTACCTCACTTTCCGCCCCTCTTTAAATGCATATAAGTGTGCAATACGTATATAAAGAGAACGTGCCCTGAAAGAGTAGTGCCGCAGTTCGGGGTAAACGAGTTACATGTCAATGAGCATCCCTCGCTGAGATGTGTACATTTGCAGTTTTAATACGTAGTGGGGCCATAATAGCATATACCATTTCATGTCGTTGCCGTGATGTAGAGAAACTAAGAAAGCATTACGCTATTAGAAAGCCTCGATAGTGGTCCAACACTTCCTGAGAAAGAATAAAGAATAAAAGTGATTGATGATTGTGAACGTTTACGAGGAAGAATAGGGGGCATTCGAAAATTCGTCTATGCCGACAAAATTTTTGGTTGTAATCAAGAAGCGTTTTCCGTTATCTTCATTCTGGAGGCCATCGCAGACTGCCTATAAAGGGCGGTTTTTTATCATTTGCTAGCAGGGACAATTTCGGATGCTACTATAATATTGAAGGAACACGGGCCAAAGACTGATCTTTTGAAGGTCAATCGAAAGCCATAAATAATTGGGTAAAATTCGTAGAATGACTACAAATGCGCCGAAAATGATCAGTAATTTCAAAACCAGAATAATATGGGCATTTCGACTTTTGGCTTATATAAATTACGCGGGACGTCTCACGCTCATTTCAAAGGCCACACTGTGATATTTATTAGATATTTGGGGTCCCTGGACGTGCATGACGTGGGTGGCTCAGTGTTTTTTTTGCGGTTCGAAATGTGCTTGCAGGCTTGGCGTGTTGAAGTGACGGGCATGTACGCCGTTGGCAACCATGCCTGAAAAACACTGGCTCAATTTATACGATTTTATCTGAACTTGGCCCGCACGCTTACATTCTTTAATTTTGCTTTGTTCAGCACGTACAAGCTGTGCGGAGGAACAACCAGCGTTGAACAACAGTTGGGTATGCTGTGGAATAACCAGTGTCCGATAAACCCAATTACGGTTCAACAATCGATAACTGCGAATCTTGATCCGTCGATACAGCTAATTATCGGGGTAAGTATATTGCAGTTTGTTCTCCTGCTACATCAAAGTGGAAATGTCAACACACTAAGCATTGCATGAAACAAGTGTTCCTAAATTAAGCCTGGAAACGTATTGAACTTCCATTGCTGGTAACGTGTAAGTACAGAAATCTGTTGAATGAACTCTGCAGCAGCTTTTAGGAAGTGTATAGATTATATATGAGACGATCCCGAAAAATCTTATATCCTGGCCAGAGCATGATGGATTGCATTGTAATCCGAGCGTCAAGTAGTTGATGCTTACGGTGGAGAGCAAAAACTAATTCATGTAATTTATGTTTTCAAGCCAGGATTCGGGCACATATGAAATACAAAGTATTTTAAACAAGCAACACACGCACATACACACACACACACACACGGACGGACACGCAGAAAGCAAGCAATATAGAAAAGAGATGGGGACACGTGATGTCAGGAACTGTGTTGTTTGCCGCTGCTACGATGTTTGAAGTAACGAGTGCGGCATTACTAAAGACGTGACAGGTCGTGCCACACTGCTAGTAAGCTTATCAGCGGTTCAGCAAAACAAGAATTCCATCGGCGCCTATATCTGCCTTATCACAAGGTCTACACCACCATTTATTTACATTATCGCAGCAACTCTTCGGTTTCCTGTATAAAAGTTCACACATGGGCATCGATGTTCGTTGGACCAATTGAAAAATGTGCTTAGCAATGCCAATAATTGTAGCATCTGTAATAAACCTACGCTGCCAAATTATCGTTTGGCAGCGTAGGTTATAGAAAAAAATTGGATTATTTACCTTATTGCGAATAAATCTAAAAAGCATCTACTCAGTTAACGCCCAAGAAGTCGAAGTGAGTTAAAGTATATGTCTCTCGTTCTTGGAACATTTTTGTTTGAAATAGCGCTTGAGCGTCTATGCCTGATTCTCCGTGTGTCCTAAATAATCTCTAATAAATAGGGGTGTGCGAATATTCCAGTTTCAAATTCGAATAATTCGATTCGACTTTCGAATAGCTAGTATTCAAAGTTTCGAATAATTCCAATGGACGAATATCTAAAGCACGAGAAAGGCAAATGGTGCAACTTGGTTAAGGTACGGTCGGTAAAACTAACGCTAACGTCGTTACAGAAGGGCTTCCGATAAAGCTTTCATCGATATACTTGCTCAAAAGTGAGCGCATGTTTATTTTAAAGAAGATTATGTCATTTCCGCTCATAATGGCTCCAGCAGAAAGGCCAGAGAACAATCTGGGAGACTCGAACTGCTAGCGTAAAAATATAACCAGGACTGAGCACAGACCTTATAGTCAGGAGGTTCAAAAATACTTGAATGAGCTCGTGACCCCAAGACGGATTATTCTTTGAAATAGTGAAAAGCTGCAATTTATTCAGGTATCGCCAAAATTGCTTTGCGATACCTTGCCATACCTGCTACTGAGGCGCCCAGTAAGCGCATGTTTTCAACAACAGGAAACACCGCAACACCACGGCGAGAAAATTTGAAGCAAGGTCGCGTGGAATAGCTTGTGTTTCGGCATGGAAATTTGTAGTATTTGGATGACAGTGACTCACCGCGTTATGTGCTCGTGGACATGAGCAGTTGCATTTCTTTGTTCTTTCAATTTTGAAGAATGTCTTTGGTGTTCGATATTCGACATTTTTGGCCACTATTCGGCACTATGCGACTTCGATTCGAGATGAAATTTCACTATTCGCACACCCCTACTAATAAAGTTTGAGTATATGTGACAACCACCTCATTCGCAATGTTTTCTACATTCGTGGTTGTTTTGCAGTTATGATTATGTTTATATGTATTTTTTTCTACCGCGTGTACTATTCGCGGCTCTTCGGTGCATCTACTATGTATACAGATATAGTACATTGGGCACAGCACGACATGCTCACGCGGCTGTATCGTTTCTCGCGTATCACGAATCGCAGAGCGCGCACAACACATTTATTGCGTAAGACACCGAAACAAACAGAATGCACTCAAGCACCGAAGCACCGTTGACGTCAAGCAATCCGGCAAAGATTAAATTGCTTACGGGAATCTTGCGGATGAAATCCGAGTAGTGAACAGACGAGACTGCCAAAGCTGCCAGGCAGACCAGCGCAAACGCGAAGCGGTGGGTCTAAAAAGAAAACCATACACATGCTGTTTACATCAGTTATTAGCTGGACAACGCATGCACCATGCATCCACGAAAGTTTTATGCTCTCATTATTCCCAGAGAGGCGAGTGACATGCGAAACTTTCAAGATGTAATGCAGCAGAAAGCTATTGTAGCTTAGCGAAAATAGTGTTGCCAAGGCAACAACAAGGACGTACGTTCGACTACGGGCTCGGCGGCCGCACTTTGATGGTGGTGAAAGGCAAAAACGACAAGTAATTTGATTCATGTGAAGGTTGAGAAACGCCAAGACTGGTAATCATGTTGGGGTTTCGGTGAAGAAAACCGGAGAATGTAATGTTTTAAAGCAGACAACATATTCAAGAAGTGCGTTGTAATCACGTTGTTAGCTTGAAGGCTTACATTGTCGAGAAAAAAATAAAACAGTGAAATCAAATGAACAGAAGAATGAAAACCAAGTTAATGCCGTTGATCTGCATTCAGGTAATATTGCAGACATGCATTTATAGCTGACCGTACTAACCTTGCTATTGTAATCTTTTACAGACGGCGCCTACAACACTCACTCTACAGCTTCAAATTATGAACGGAGGAGTTACGGTTGGGTGCCAGTCATTTAAATTGAATGTAGCTGCTGCTTGATATTGACCGAAACCGCCAAAATGAAGATGCACATCTTAGATCAAGCCATTTCCGAAGCCGAACTTTTGTCCTGCAATAAAACTAAGCAACTAGCCTAATTGTGCGAGTATTGATTTCATGACGTGGCAGACAGCAGTGTTGAATCAGTGAAACATTAGCAATAGAGCGCAGTTACCTCCTGCTGCGGCGAATATAGTCACCAACGTAGTATCACAATTACGATGTTACTAAATAATGGCTTGCTGAATGAAAACTGATAACTAGGCTTGAAATTGTTATTGGTTTACAATACGATAGAAGCAGTCCCGGGATTTATACAATTTATCTTTTCTGAATGTTTGAAATCATTGCCCTGTAGGTCGTGTCCGAGTAGTGAACAGACGAGACTACCAAAGCTGCCAGGCAGACCAGCATCATTACGTTATTGCGCACAGCTTAAAAGACAGAGACAGGCCCAAGCAAGTACCCTTATAAGTGTACGAAGCATCTCACTTGAAATAAGTAGCATTATTAATTCTAGTTCTGCACACTATAACAAAGGTTATCAAAAAATAAAAGTTGCATGGATGTTTTATTTCGGGACCGCGGCTGACGTCCTATCCCCTTTGTGCGTTGCCCGTGGAACGTCTCTTTACGTTAACCAAGATGGCTAAAACACGCTCAACGATGGCGATTTGATGAATGGTGCATTTACGCTTGCGCGCAAAAGGGATTGACCCGCTACCCCTTGGCCCCAGCACTGCGATATCGAATGTTTGCGGTCATGAGTTAAGGTGTGCTCGTGTTTTCTTGGTCAGCCAGACACCATCGTAGGTACTTGAATGAGAACGTGAGTGTTTGCTCCTCCAACCAACGTCATTCTTTTCGGTTCACAAGCACCTCTTTCACGACGCTTCGTCGCTTCGTCCATGACCTCCGAGATTCCGCGCCGGCGGCTTTCTCTCCGGCCGTCCCAATCGCCGCGCTCCCCAGCGAAAAAATATAATTCGCCTCGCGCGCCCGGCTACCGCTAGAGGACGCGTTAAGCGATGATTCCAGAATACAGGGCCAAGAAATACCAAGGGTAAGTTAATACAAATACCTCGGAGTATGGGTAAATGAGGGTGATAGATACGTGGAGATACAGGAAAAAGCCTCGGCAGCAAAGGGAAAGAGGAATGCTGCAATACTGAAGCACAGAGCGCTGTGGGGATACAGTAGGTACGAGGTGCTTCGAGGTTTGTGGAAAAGTGTAATGGTTCCGGGGCTTACTTTTGGGAACTCAGTATGTGTGCATGAGATCAGAGGTGCAATCAGGAATGGATGTAAATCAAAAGACTGTGGGACGCCTTGCGTTGGGCGCTCACGGGAAGACGACAAATGAGGCTGTAAAGGGCAATATGGGGTGGGCAAGTTTTGAGGTGAGGGAAGCTCAGAGCAAAATAAGCTTCGCAGAGAGGCTAAGGAATGTGAAAGAGAATAAATGGGCAAAGAAGGTGTTCCGTTATTTGTATTGGAAAAGCGTTGACACGCAGTGGGGAAAAAGAACTAGGAGGCTCACTGGTAAAAAACCGGCAGATCCCACGCATTGTGGAAATCGATGTAATGCGAAGCAGCCAGCAAGAAGCCAATCATGCTGTACTAACATGTATGTCATGATGTCATGATTTACATGTTCGGACCTGTCATTTATGTTCGTCATACAGTCATGTCAGGCAGTACAAATTTTGCTGTATATCAAGCAAGCGAAACAGCCGCAAGCGCCCCATGAGCATGGCATGTAAATCACGTTGTACATCACATGCATGTCATGATTTTCACGTTACCACCTGTCATTTATGTTCGTCATACAGTCACGTCACACAATGCTAATTTTGGTGTATATCAAGCTAGCGAACTAAACGCAAGTGCACCATGAGCGTCGCATGTAAATCACGTTGTCATGACATGCATGTCGCGATTTTGATGTTGCTATCTGGCATTTATGTTTGTGATACAGTCACTTCGCGCAATACCATTTTGGAGTATATCAAGCTAGCGAACTGGACGAATGCGCACCATGAGCGTGGCATGTAAATGGCGTTGTACATGACACACACGTCATAATTTTCATGTTACCACCTGCCACTTATGTGCACCATACAGTCACGTCATGCAATACCGAACTTGTTGCACATCAAGCTTGCGAAACGGCCGAGAGCACGCCATGAGCGTGGCATGCAAGTCGTGTTGTACATGACATGTCATGATTTCCGTATTAGCTCTTGTCATTTATGTTCTTCATACAGTCACGTCACGCAATACCAAATTTGGTGTATATCAAGCTAGCGAAACGGCAGCGAGCGTGCTATGAGCGTGGCATGCAAGTCATTTTGGGACATGTCAAGATTTCCGTATTAGCACTTGTCATTTATGTTCTTCATACAGTCACGTCACGCAATACCAAATTTGGGGTATATCAAGCTAGCGAAACGGCCGCGAGCGTGCTATGAGCGTGGCGTGCAAGTCATTTTGCACATGTCATGATTTCCATATTACCACCTATCATATATGTTCGTCATACAGTCACGTGACGCAATACCAAATTTGGTGTATATCAAGCTAGCGAAACGGCCGCGAGCGTGCCATGAGCATGGCATGCAAGTAATGTCGCACATGACAGGCATCATGCCGAGTAATCGTCAATTGTTGTTCCAATGTTGACTCCAATTTTATAGCAGTCTAACAAAAATTACAGTTGTATTCCTATTACTCAGCAACCTATACTCAAGCTGTGCTTGATTGGGGGGAAATACGCTAACGAAAGTTACGTGTGATATTCACATCGTCTCACCCTAAAACGGACTTCGTTTCGATAATACTGACATCTTTGCTTTGACGTGAGTGCTGACGTTATGTCAGACTAAAAGTTACCCAGTACACGCCAGTGTAGTGGGCGTTCCTGGCGAGCCCACGATGCGCACACAACTATTGCTCTAAACGTCGATCCAACTCGTAACACTTGCCTCAAAGCCGAAAAAATCTTTAGCATACGCTACAGCATTACGCTTCGCGTAACCAACATCACGCGCTAGAACAAGAACGACATTTCAGCCAACCACTGCTGGTGCTGGTGGGGTGCACGTTAGTGGCGGCGTCGTTACGCAGCCATGAACTACTAGTTCTCACACTTGCATGTTTTGTAGATGCGTGAATGCGTATAAAATTTTGTCATATGTTTCCAAAGTACTATGTCCATTCGCCTTATAACGTTATGCTCATTTTAAAACTGCCACATAGCAAAGTTTCTTCAGCATGCTCCGCGTATCTTTGATTCAAACGATACGCGGCATCTTCCATTTTTTACAAGGTAAAGCTTGTTAAAAGTTTGCTCGAGAGTATACATTTGATATTTGTGACTCGCTCAAAGCTTTTACTTTCTGCATTCGAGCAAAGGACCTGTAAGGTTCATTAAAGGCTGTTTTTTTAATGCGAAGCATTTATTAGCGACCCGCAGCCACTTAGAGCATTTCTATCTATGTGTCTATCTAGCCGCCTACATCAAGGGGCTTTCGCGATCACCTCCTTAATATGGTGTAGACCGAAATTCGCATGTCCGGGCGTGGGAGTTTCACGAATACGACTGTATGGTCATAACATGAATCACATGAAAATCAGGTCGACCTGCCACAGCTGTCTAGTAGTCATGGTGCTCGACTGCTGAGCCGCAGGTCGTGGGATCGAATCCCGGCCGCGACGACCATATTTTTGACGCAGGCGAAAGTGCTCGAGGCCCGTGTGCTTAGGCTCAGGTGCACGTTGAAGAAGCCCAGGTGGCGAAATTTGCGGAACCCTCATATACGGAGTCTCATAATCTTATCGTGGTTTTGGAGTGTTAAACCGCATCAATTATTATTTAATCCGGTCGCGTGCATCGTCAAGCCCTTTTCTACAGACACGTGTGGCACATACCCGTATACCACGGGCCGTGGTATGCGGGTATGCAACACAGGTGATTAACCGTTTAAATCTACCGATGAACGTCGAGAATAGATTTCAATGCGACAGCGTTGAGCAAAACCGACATTGACAGCGTTGACCCGACGAATGCAAAGTATAAAAAATTACACCATCTCCCGCTAAAGGGAACCATGTGTAGATGCGAAGCAGCGGGCGCTATGTTTACACTGGCGGCGGCGTTGACGCTGGCACTCATCGCAGCGTTGCGCAGGAGAGAAACCTGGGGAGGCGCAAAGCATGCAGTGATAGACCGGTGTTTCCTACTGGAACATGCCAATCGCTGCTAATGGGCAATGAGAGACAGAAGACTCCGACTGGACACAGAGACCCTGCAGTCCGCTTTTAGTTAACGCGCTCGCTGCGAATTTTTATTGTTCAACAACGCACAGGAGAAATATTCCCACCTGCACTACCTTGCAGGTAAAGATCCTAGTGCCATATATACGGGGTGGCCAGTGAACGTTTGTGCAGCGCGAGCAGTCGGTTTTTTCAACCAGAAACTCGCTAGCAGACGCTGCCTGCGTCGGCGTCGCGAGGCGAGAAAGGGGGGGGAGTGTAGGAGAGGAGAGAGAGGGGGGGGACGCCCATGCGCAGTGGCGGTGTGGACGCCGCGGGGAGGGATGCCTAGATGAGAGAGGGGGGGAGCGTAGGAGGGGAGAGAGGAGGGGACGCGCATGCCCAGTGAGGGTGTGGTCGCCGCGGGGACGGATGCCTAGAGGAGAGAGAGGGGGGAAACGAGGTTTTTTTATTATTTTTTAAAGGGTTTGCGCATGCGCAGTAAGGGTGGTCACGCCGCACACCACCACCACCACCGGATTGAACTTCGCCTTAAGCTGCTTCGCATCTAAAAACGAGAATCCCAGCAAAAATCAAACCCAATCATTCGGCGTGGCAGTCAGGTATGCTAGCCCAGAGCCACACCAGGTCATGACACTGCTTTGGAAGACGGCCCTATGCAGGCGTAATGTCGGTGCAACGCTAACTGAGGTTACAGTGCTGACTATCTAATTTTATTACAATGGAATAAACATTACATGTGTACTCCTATGATAGTAGCGTCATGTCGGCCGGGTTAATGTAAACTGGGGTTCCAGTGGTGGCTCCGCTTTTATACCAGTATGACAAACATTACATTCGCATTGCTATGATTCATCAAGCTATATTTAGGCGTGGCTCGACGCCGATAAATACTCTAACAAAAGTTACGCATGATATGGACGTCATCGCGCCGTAAAGTGCACAGCATTTCAATAGTACTGACGTGTGGGCTCTAACTTGAGTGCTCACGTTACGTCAGACCATCAGTTACGCTTTAAACACCAGTGTAGTCGACATTCCTCGTAAGCCCACGATGAGCACACTACACAGAGTGCATCTTGCACCCATGGTAGATGTGCCTAGGCGTAACGCCCTGCCAATATGAGCTTAGAAAACATATCAGCCAATCGACCCTGCGGCTTTGTCCTTATCTTAGCTTATTCATTATTGTTTTATTGACAACAAAATGGATACAAGTATCTTTGTCAATATAAAAATGTCTTTGATACTTCTTGTCCATAGCATAATATTGAGTGAATTAGAATGTTACGGCTTTCGTGTAACGTGCGTACATTTCTTCAAACGTTACCGGTTAAACCTGAAACAGCCAGTGGTAAAAGCCTCTACCCAGATTGAGTTTTATGAAATAACTACAGCTGTACGCCGAGACTCAGTACATGGACCAATGTCCTCCGTATTATTTACTTACCACTTTTCCTATGCTGTAATAAACAAATAACGTTAGAGTTTTTACGTATGCTGAAGAGACCACTCTGATATGCTTCCCAGAATCACCAGTGGAAAACATAACTTGTGCGAATAATGACCTCAAGCACGTCCACAAATCATTCTGTTCGAACAACCTGGCGCTAAATACAAAACAAAATTGGCTGTGGTTTAACTCTTTTGAGCCAATTTATCACGCGCGAAACCTGTGTATAGCCTCGTTTTCCACAGAATCTACATGCAGTGTTTCATAAAGTTAGGCTTCTGCTTGCTGTTTTGGTGTTGATGAACCACGGCGGCTCCAGTAGCTTTGATCTTGGCAAACCTCCGCGCTTGCTAAACATATCTGTACGCTTGCTAAACATA
>JALIZH010006905.1:62500-87659 GCA_030522465.1 Rhipicephalus appendiculatus
ACATATGTGGACGCTGGGAACACCAGTTAGTCCAGCATCCTTCTTCACTGTACGTAGCAATTGCGCCTGCCGGCGACTATTTTTCAACGCATTAGTTAGTATAATCATCACTACTAATCACAATCATCGCCTTCATCACAAGTTCCACTCGTTCATTATTAATATCATCATCATCATCACAAACGTTACACGTGGCCCCGCTTGCTAACAGCTCTGACTCAGCATTTTGATCGTCATCGTTCATTATCGCCGTCATCCAGGCCTTATTCCTCATGTTCAACGCTTTCATGATCACCTTCATTATCACCATTGAAGGCCCACCTCTACAAGCGACTTGAGAAGAACGCCACTTTTCTGCGCGCAGGTGCTGCTTTTTTTCAGAGAAGTGTGCACATATATATGTTTTTATGAAATTCCGAAGCAATACCAACGTTTCAGATTGATTTTTAATGTGATGCGTTGGCGACCCTGATCGTACTGCACTGATATATTTTGTCCAGATATGTGGAGGCTAGGATTTAATAGCATCAAAACAATAGCGCCACGGGGTATTGCCTGCACTGTTACCTCCAACGTCTGAGAAAAGAATCAGTTTCGCCGCAAGGGCGAATCAATGAATGCGAGAGCAACACATTTTAATGATACACGAAGGCTAGCAGATAATTCTTTTGCATCCGATGTCCCGTCACTCTACTACTTATGCGTGGCTTTAGCTGAGTTAACATCGTAAATGCATGTGTACAGAGGAACTGAGGGGAAGTTTCAGCAAAGAAATGCGAAGTGATGCTAAGCTAGCTGAACATGGGCCTGGTTTAGCACCGAAGGATCCTCCTCTCCAGTTTGACCAGGTGCATGTCTCCAACCTGCATCTCGCCTTCCTTCTCCAGTCGCCTGCGCTAAAAAATGCTATACTCTGCCTCCTTCTCAACCTCCCTTTCTTTCCAACCCCTCGCTATACCATACCACACATCCCTGGTATGACGCCCGCATTAAACAGATAACGGCCGAAGATCGGCAATCATTGGACGGTAATATTGGTCCTACATTTGCTTTTGGGGTTCTGCTACACCCGAATGTGCGCTGGACCAATATTGGAAACCAGTGCAATATTCGCAATGATAGCTCTGGCCAATATAGCCCGGTGTTCGTGTCGCCCACATTGTATAAAAATTTGCAGCTCCAATATTTTTTTGCCAGCCTATTTCTTTGACTGTGCCATCGTTCTTGTTTTCCAGCGTTTAACGCCGGCTCTTGTCAGCCTTTTCGATGGCTATCTCAATATTTTTCCCGATGTTTTCCGTTGACTGTGTTATCTGACATGAGGTGGATTTTTGCGGATATCATTAAATGCATGTTACCTACGCTTATGGATTTAGGCGGGCAGTAAATATAATCAGCGTGCAAAGGTCAGAATAAAGACAAGTTTATTCTGCACGTATACGTATGTTAAACATTATGAAAGTTTGGGGAAGAATCTCGCGCTTTGCTCTGTCGACAACTTTCTTGAAGATAACCGCATAAAGCAGACACTGATTATAGTGGATGTCTTCCTGTTAGCGTTTGAGTTGTGAGGTTACCGTTGGCTGAAAAGGGAGACAAAAGGAAAGAGTAACATACTATTGTTACGTATGGCACGTAGGTGAAGTTGACTGACGACGCAGGAACAAAAAAAAATTACACCATCTCCCGCTAAAGGGAACCATGTGTAGATGCGAAGCAGCGCGCGCTAACGCTTGCACTGGCGGCGGCGTTGACGCTGGCGTTCATGGCAGCGTTTCGCAGGAGAGAAAACTGGGGAAGCGCAAAGCACGCAGTGATGGACCGGTGTTTCCTACTGGAACATGCCAATCGCTGCTAATGGGCAATGAGAGACAGAAGGCTCCGACTGGACACAGAGACCCGCAGTCCGCTTTTAGTTAACGCGCACGCTGCGAATTTTTATTGTTCAACAACGCACAGGAGAAATCTCCCACCGGCACCACCTTGCAGGTCAAAATCCAGGGCCATATATACGGGGTGGCCAGTGAACGGTTGTGCAGCGCGAGCAGTCGGTTTTTTCAACCAAGAAACTCGCTAGCAGACGCTGCCTGCGTCGGCGTCACGAGGCGAGAGAGAGGGGGGAGCGTAGGAGAGGAGAGGAGAGAGAGGAGGGGATGCTCATGCGCAGTGGGAGCGTGGACGCCGCGGGCAGGGTTGCCTAGAGGAGAGAGGGGGGGGAGCGTAGGAGAGGAGAGAGGGGCGGACGCGCATGCGCATTGGGAGTGTGGACGCCGCGGGCAGGGATGCCTAGAGGAGAGAGGGGGGGAGCGTAGGAGAGGCGCATGCACAGTGAGAGTGTGGTCACCGCGGGGAGGGATGCCTAGAGGAGAGAGGGGGAGAGGAGGTTTTTATTTTTATTTTTTTAAAGGGCTTGCGCATGCGCAGTAAGGGTGGTCACGCCGCACACCACCACCACCACCACCGGATGCAGCTTCGCCATAAGATGCTTCACATCTAAAATAAATTACACCATCTCCCGCTAAAGGGAACCATGTGTAGATGTGAAGCAGCGGGCGGTAACGCTTACACTGGCGGCGGCGTTGACGCTGGCGCTCATCGCAGCGTTGCGCAGGAGAGAAAACTGGGGAGGCGCAAAGCAGGCAGTGATGGAGCAGTGTTTCCTACTGGAACATGCCAATCACTGCTAATGGGCAATGAGAGACAGAATACTCCGACTGGACACAGAGACCCACACTCCGCTTTTAGTTAACGCGCACGCTGCGAATTTTTATTGTTCAACAATGCACAGGAGAAATCTCCCACCGGCACCACCTTGGAGGTCAAGATCCATTGCCATATATACGGGGTGGCCAGTGAACGGTTGTGCAGCGCGAGCAGTCGGTTTTTTCAACCAAGAAACTCGCTAGCAGACGCTGCCGGCGTCGGCGTCGCGAGGCGAGAGAGGGGGGTGGTGCGTAGGAGAGGGGAGAGACGCGCATGCGCAGTGGGAGTGTGGACGCCGCGGGCAGGGATGCCTAGAGGAGAGAGGGGGGAGCGCAAGAGGGGAGAGAGGAGGGGAGGCGCATGCGCAGTGAGGGTGTGGTTACCGCGGGGAGGGATGCCTAGAGGAGAGAGAGGGGGAGAGGAGGTTTTTTATTTTTTTGAAAGGGTTTGCGCATGCGCAGTAAGGGTGGTCACGCCGGCACACCACCACCGGATTAAGCTTCGCCATAAGATGGTTCACATCTAAAAAAAAGATACTTTATTCAGAGCATGGTGTAAGAATATCCAGCTGTGTACACCAGTGGCGTAAATCATGGGGGGGGGGTCAGGGGGGTCCTGACCCCCCCTGTGTTCAGGCTGGGGGGGGACACCCCATGCAAGTGTCCCCCCCCTGGAGATTTATCATCCAAATGTCATATTTCAATTTCTTTACAGTCAAGGACAACGCACTCTCCGTAAAACCAACTCTGAAATCTGAAGCACTTTCATTGAACAGAAACTTACTTCTAGCCGGTACACACGATGGGGAATACCTTTATGCGTTAGTAGAAAACGTGGTACAATTTTTATTGCATAATTTAACGCGAATGATACAGCTGCAGAAATGCTAGCGCCTGCTTACGAGTTGCTATTAGAAACTTCGCCATGCGATGTCGCTTACTATTGGATACTCAGTGCTATTTTTTCTGACCAGGCGCCGATGCTGATGCTTGTTTTGTAATCATAATCATAATAATAATAATAATAATAATAATAATAATAATAATAATAATAATAATAATAATAATAATAATAATAATATTATTATTATTATTATTATTATTATTATTATTATTATTATTATTAATGTTATTATTATTATTATATGTGAATGCATAATTTTAATTTTATATGATTACAAATAAAGCATATATATAAGAACAAAATGGCCGCCATTGCAAGATGTGGGTTCCCCCTTTGTGGTTTTTATGGATTTACGCCACTGGTGTACACTGCGCGAGGCGCTGCGCCGTGCTCCCGACCGGGCTGCAGAAATTAGGCGCCTTTTCCTTCTTCGAACCACAACCACCACCACACTGCGCGCTTCCTGAGCGGCCACAGTATGTTCGGTCTCCCGGGCGCACTCTGCTGCGAGCCATTAGATGGCGCCGCGCTCAACGGACCCAGCGAAGCGGGGCTGGCGACTTGAAATTAATTTACCTCCCCAACGTTCTCGCTCGTAGTGGCGTGAGTAACCCCACAAAGCACGAAGAAAATTCGTTATTTCGGGTTAAAATTAAAAGAGTACCAAGTTTAAGGATTCGTTTACGTGAAAATGCCTCCTGCAGGGTGTAAACGTCGTGAAAATGGATCGATCGGGCAGCACTCAAATCACATCAAGCGCCGCTTGCGCGCGTCTGTAGTTTTGTCTTTTCAAGGCATTCATCCATGCAAAAAAAAAAGAAAATAATTGAAAAAAAATCACCACCCAAGTACTCCGTACAAATGGTTAACCAGCGAAGCTGAAATGTGCGGCCCCGGTGTTTACCAGTGGGTTCAACCAGTTCAACTCGACGCTGCACTGAAGCCTTCCACAATTATCGTTGCCAGGTTGTGGTCGAACCACGGGCGGTCACCGACGTTGCAGCCGAAGCCAAAGTGCCGCTGGAGAAACTCTCGCCCAAAGCGGGCATTCGCCCCGGCTACGCGCTCCCGCAATCACGTCGACGCTGTTCTGCCCACAACGCTGCTCTTCGGCGCGCCGTTGCTGCAAGCGTTTGATGCTGCAAGCGTCGTACCCAAGCTCGTGCGCGAGCTTGGGTACGACGCTCAGAATGACGTAACTGATAGCACAGTCAATGGAGACCGCTCGTGACGCAGATCCCGAGCGGTTTTTCGTTTCTTCTAGCCATATACAGCTTTCGCTGTAAAAACCTTAGCCTGTGTGCTATCCCTCCATCAAAAAAAATTGAAGGACACTTTGTACATTCCAAAGTGTGTTCGGCGAAAGCATGTGGCCATTCCACTGACGGAAAGAGGGACGGAAAGACGGACGGAAAGACCGACGGGCGGACAGACGGACGGACGGACGGACAGACGGACGAACGGACGGACACCGGACGGACGGACGGACACTGGACGGACGGACAGACGGACGGACATCCTGGCGGATGGACGGACATCCTGGCGGATGGACGGACGGACGGACGGACGGACGGACAGACGGACATCCGGACGGACGGACGGACAGACGGACATCCGGACGGACGTACGGACGGACATCCGGACGGACGGACGCACGGACATCCGGATGGACGGACGGACATCCGGACGGAAGGACAGACGGACATCCGGACGGACGGACATCCGGATGGACGGACGGACAGACGCACATCCGGACGGACGGACGGACGGACACCGGACGGACACCGGACGGACACCGGACGGACACCGGACGGACGTGAGCATGAGACATTAAAGGCTTTCGCCTTAATATTTCCTGGCCATGGCGGCCGCATTTCGGTGGGCGCGAAATGCAAAAACCCATGTACTTAGATGTAGGTGCATGTTAAACAAACCCGGGTGGTCAAAATTAGAATTTTTTTTAGAATTAGGAAAATTAGAATTTTTCCGGGGGCGTCCCAGCAGCATTGCGAAAATCTAACTCGCCAATTGCGGTATCGAGTAATATAAATCATCGAAGTCCATACAAGGAATTGTGGCTACTAAATCATTATCTCTGAGAAAGGAAGCAAAATTAGAAGGAATGTTTATGCCGAAATGGTTATCAACAGTTATCAGATTGAATTGTTTCTGCAAAAAGCGGCTGAAAAAGATTTGTCAAAAATTGTTTTCACTGACTATTGTACGGGAAAGGCACATTTGGTTTAAGTATTTGAAGTGAAAAAAAAAACTTCAAAATAAGTACCTTACATTCTTTGACACCTTTCGCAAATTTGGTGAGGCCTGTGTGAAGTAACAAGGAAACTGCATTGCTTTTTACTTTTAAGGCGAAAGCCTTTAATGTCTCATGCTCACGTCCGTCCGGTGTCCGTCCGTCCGGTGTCCGTCCGGCGTCCGTCCGTCCACATCCCCACTGCGCATGCGCCAACCCATTAAAAAAAATAAAAATAAAAAACCTCCTCTCCACCTCTCTCTCATCTAGGTATCCCTCCCCGTGGAGGCCACACCCTCACTGCGCATGCACGTCCCCTCCCTCTCTCCCCCCTTTCTCCCCTCCTACGCTCCATCTCTCTCCTCTAGGCATCCCTGCCCGCGGCGTCCCAACACCCATTGCGCATGCGCCCCTTTCCCTCTCCTACGCTCCCCCCTCTCTCGCCTCGCGACGCCGACGCAGGCAGCGTCTCCTAGCGAGTTTCTTGGTTGAAAAAACCGACTGCTCGCGCTGCACAACCGTTCACTGGCCACCCCGTATATATGGCAATGGATCTTGACTTGCAAGGTGGTGCCGGTGGGAGATTTCTCCTGTGCGTTGTGGAACGATAAAAAATTCGCAGCGTGCGCGTTAACTAAAAGCGGACTGCGGGTCTCTGTGTCCAGTCCGAGTCTTCTGTC
The DNA here is from genome assembly GCA_030522465.1 of Rhipicephalus appendiculatus. Lineage (NCBI taxonomy): Eukaryota > Metazoa > Arthropoda > Arachnida > Ixodida > Ixodidae > Rhipicephalus > Rhipicephalus appendiculatus. Next base: position 69,038 of record JALIZH010006905.1, read on the forward strand.
TCTCATTGCCCATTAGCAGCGAATGGGATGTTCCAGTAGGAAACACCGGTCCATCACTGCGTGCTTTGCGCCCCCCAGGTTTCTCTCCTGTGTGACGCTGCGATGAGCGCCAGCGTCAACGCCGCCGCCAGTGTAAGCGTTAGCGCCCGCTGCTTCGCATCTACACATGGTTCCCTTTAGCGGGAGATGGTGTAATCTTTAAGGCGAAAGCATTTAATGTCTCATTCTCACGTCCGTCCGGCGTCCGTCCGGCGTCCGTCCGTCCGTCCGTCTGTCCGTCTGTCTGTCTGTTCGTCCGTTCGTCCGTTCGTCCGTCCGTCCATCCATCCGTCTGTCCGTCCGTCCGACCATGTCCGTCCGTCCGTCCGTCCATCCGAGCTCTGGCACGGAGCCAGGTGGCCGCCGGGATGCGCAGACGGACGCCGGTCGCGTCGGACTCTATAGCGCTCGCGCTTTGCTTGCGTAGCGTCGCTGTGCCCAGAGTTTGCAATCATTCTGACCGACGCCGTCTCAATGGACCCAGGCGTTCACGGAATACACTTTCCAATTTACAAAGGGTCCGTCAATTTAAGAGCTGGAACGCGGATGGCGTTTGCACGATGCGCAAAGCGCGAGAAAATACTAACGCATGCGAACGGAGGAAGGTGAGTCTCGCGTCTCGCTGCGATTCGCGGTAAAAAATTAAAGAAGAAAACACGCACCCATTCGGTTTGTGTCTTATCCCACTGAGAGTGTAAAAGAAAAAAGACATGGCATAATCAGTGGAATGGCCACACGCTTTCGCCGAACGCACTTTGGAATGTACAAAGTGTCCTTCAATTTTTTAAGCTTTCTAAGTCGAAGGAATAAAGTTATTCTTGTCGGCCTGGATAGCTTTATCCGTTGAATACTGCAGCTGGAGCAACCACAAAATTACCCCCCTTGTCACTTAGTAACAAAGTTCATTACCTTTTAAAAATATTATTATTCCCTTTTGTCACAGCCGACGAAGCTTGGAGAGTTCCTTGGTGATGGTCCTACGCAAGCTGTCTACTCCATCTAGCAAGCACTGTTCTTGGCCTCCCTAGTTCAGCTTTCCTTGATGCGACCGTTCAAGGCCAGCAGCTCAAACGCAGGGATAATTGGTTCGGTGCTAAACTTCGATCCTTTCCTTAACAAGTCCGCAACTATGACAGGGAGCCTGATATCACCAAGAACTTGAAATCTTCCGGACTCTGGTTGCGTCGTGCCCTTTCTTGGTGGACACCAGGACCGAAGACGTAGCAGAAGCTGCATCCACCAGAATTCAGTAGTCTGAGCTTGATGAAGTTCTGGTATTTGCTGCGCATGGCGTACACTGCGCATGTACTTCTGGTGTCTGGTCTCTATAAAGAGTAGAGTGACGCAATAAATGATGTCACTTGAGAATAGCGCTTTCTCCTTCCTTTTGTCTTGTGGTGTCGTTTCGTGCTAAACGGTACGTACGCTCATAGGTATGTACGCTCATAGGAAGAACAAAAGGTTGTCTTCCTTCAGCACTAACAATTGACGGTGTTGAGTTTAGAGAAGTTGGTCTAGCGGATAAATTTAATAATCATTTCTTAACTTCAGGTGCCGCAGCTCAGACAAGTGACACAGCAAACGACTGCCAAAAATACATTTCTTCTACCTCTGCGAACTCTATTTTCCTGACTCCTTGTAGTCAATTAGAAATACTGACGTACCTGAAGTCATTAAATAAAAATACTGCCGACGGTTACGATGACATTAAGGTAGAACCAATTAAACATGTCGCGAAATTACTGTGTGGCCCACTGCAGCATATCTGCAATCGAGCTTTCGTCACTGGTACTTTTCCTGATGGCATGAAGATGGCTAGGGTGGTAGTCATCCACAAAGGTGGCTGTCACGACGACTTGAATAACTACCGGCCTATTTCTGTGCTACCTTTATTTTCCAAAGTTTTAGAATGCACATTAAAATCACCACTAATGAAGTTTCTCGGTGACCATCAAATGCTTGCAAGGCAAAAATTTGGTTTCCGTGGAAAAAAATCAACCGAAATGGCACTCTTAGATATTAAAGAAAAATTGCTTAGTAACATTGGTAATAAGCAATATACTCTTGCAATGTAGTCAAGAGTTCGACGAAAGTTCGTCTGGTCAGGTATCATGATGAGGATGTAGATGCGGTCACTGACCAAGTCAAGGTGAAAAACACAGACATCTGCGTTTTTCACCTTGACTTGGTCAGTGACCGCATCTACATCCTCATACTCTTGCAATATTTTTAGACTTCAAAAAGGCTTTTGATTCCATAAAGCATTTCATTTTGTTTCACAAACTCCCTGACTACGGTATTAGAGGTATCGTATTAAGTTTGATACGCAGTTATTTTTCTGACAGGGTACAATTCACCAGTCTAAATGGCTACTGTTCTCAGCCTCAACCAATAAAATATGGCATTCCGCAAGGTTCCATTCTGGGACCTTTATTCTTTATTCTTTACATAAACGATATTGTGAACATACCGCAAACTCCCGACATAATTCTCTATGCAGACGACACGAGTACTTTTTTTTCTGGTGAACATCTACTTGAACTACAAAATGTAGCTAATAAATGGCTAACTGAACTGCCACACTGGTTGCATCTTAACCAACTTCAAATTAATGTTAAAAAACTAAATATATCATTTTCAAAAGCCGTAATAAGCCTGGCGATCATAATGCCTACATAACATTTCAAAACTGCGCTATCGAACGGATCCCTAGTTATAAATTTCTAGGTGTTATTTTTGAAGAGAATATGAGCTGGACACCTCACGTAAACAAGACCCATGCAAATATGTGCAGGTCAATATCAATACTGTACAATGTTAGTTCCCTGGTGCCTAAATGGTTGAAACTGCAGTTATATTATGCCCTCGTTCACTCTTATTTGCAATACTGTCTGCTAATTTGGGGTACCACTACTCAAACAAAGTTTTGATAGAATATTCATTTTACAAAAAAGAGCTGTGCGTTGCATCGAAAATCTTAAGCGAAATGACCACACAGCGCCATCCTTTTCCAAGCTTAATATACTCAGAATAGATCAGTTGTTTGACTAAGTCTTGCCATGCACACCCGTAGGCAAAGTTTGCATGACCCCCAACTCCTGTCCTTATCATCGTTATCTGATCATTCACAATATCACCTAAGACAAAATCGACTCAGAACGCCTATGTTCCGAACTAAATATGGTACTCAAACACTCGCCTATTTAATGCCACATTTTCTAAATAATAATCGAGAAATAGCCAATATGATTCACGGGCAACTGTTCGACATACAGCCTCCGGAAAAAAAGTTGAAGATTACCTTTTGTCTAGCTCCTGATCCACCCTTTATATTGTGGATTTCCCGTCTCTTGATTTTTTCCCCTCTTTTTTTGTTTTATACTGTTTTGTTATACCTCTTATTTTGTTTATACTGTTATACTGTTTTGTAACATTCATCATCATCAGGGCTCGCATAACATTTCCATGTCACGCATTATTATTAGTATGTACTGAACGTAACTATTTTACTTATTGTGTTTTGATCGCCTGTATACCTGTGTTTTGACCTTCTTGTTACCTGTATTTGTCGCATGTTCCATGGCTTTCCACCCTGAGCAATGTATGTATGGGTGGGGGGGGGGGGGGGGGGGGCTTTGTCAGGCAGTCGCATCTGCCTTTAGCCCCCCTCAATCCCAGACGATGACTGTCTGAATAAAGTTCAAATTCAAAAACGCTGTCTGGATTCAGACCAACTAGACCGCCAACGCATTCTGATGAACTTTATTCATATCCTGAGAAGCTAGGCAGGGCGCCTACCAGGTAGGTCCTTACCTAGCCGTTGGCTAGTCCCATATCGGAAGAGAACGGCCATACCTTTCCGCTTAACGGGTCCTGTGCACGGCCAGGAACTGGACGTCTTGTCTCGAGTCTCTGATGCCGTTTCTCTAGACTTCTGCTTGGTTAAAATATTTTAAAGCCGGACATCTCCACAGCATGTGATTTAATGAGCTAGATTCAGTGCCGCAGTCTGAGCAGGGTGGATGAATAACAGGCTCCCTCCGACATTGATCAATGGGGACGCAAACGTTTTGTACAGCGGATACGTTCAGCTTTCCTTACCAGTAAACTATCGTCGTCATGAGCCAGCATGTGCTCTCTTCGTCCTCCTCTTCATCTTTTCCTTCGCCTCGGGAACAGGTGCTCCCATTTGTCCTGCGTGGGATCCGGATAACCTTGATGGGCGACAAAGTGAGTACAGAGATAGAGAGAGAAAGAAAAAGATAAAGAGAGTGCGAGGAAAACCAAGGGAAAGAATGAGAGAAACGAATTGAAGACGAGAGCACGGACACAAAGAGAGAGAACGAGAAAATACAGAAATAGAAAGAGAAACGGATAGAAAGAAACGGACACAAAACCGAAATAAAAAATAAAGCGAGCAAGCATAGCCATGTGTATTATACTGTAGCTAGTGGTGGGAAAGGAAAGGGAGGGTGAGGAGAAGAGAGAGAAGGAGGGCAACGCCACCAGCTCCATTGCTTCCTCAGTTTTCGCACTTCTTGTGCGTAGCTGCCCCAGTGTTTTTTTGTCAGCGATAGGTTAAGGTTTTAAATAGGTTATTTTTCAGCCTTCAGTTGCGGAAAAACACATGTGCAACGAGCCGGATGCACCCAATGCCGTTTCGGCCCCGCTCGTTGCTGCATATTCTAAACTAGACGCACTATACTGTTGTATAGCGCACAAAAATAGATCACATGTTTCTGGAAAGGGCGCGACCATCTACGCGGAGAAATCGAAAACAGGAGCAGGAAAAATTCCGACACCTATGCTCTCACCTACCGGGTCCCACGTAGGCTTTAGTGCGCACTAATATTCTACAGCACTGGTATAAAATAACCATCCGACTAACTACGATCATAGAACTGAAAACGTTCGCCTGTATTCTATAGCCGATCAGTGGTGGTTGAACGAAAACCGAACATGCTGTTCTTTGTGGTATCCGCTGCGTTACTGTGCTCAAACCTGGCTACAGCTTCAGTACAGACGCCTACGCTTACGCCATGTGCCAGTGAGTATACAATTGAACAAGGCTTGTTGCGAAGCTGGGTGGTTCTTTGACCAAAAATTGATATGGCGCAAGAAGGACGGGCAGAAAATGATGGCACGAACTGACAGACACGGGTACCATAAAAAAGTTGTTATGGCACCCGTGTCTGTCAGTGTTTGTCTTCACTTCGTGCCCGTCCTCCTTGCGCCGTACCAATTTTTCCCCGGCGAATATCTTGTCTAACTACGTTAAGGAACATATGTCATTGGAAGCATCAACTTTTTCAATAAGAAGGAAAATTTCTAATGCTGAAAGGAGTTAGTGCCAAGATAATTCCGTGCTGCGTATGAATCAACATGTGGTTAAGAAATTACAGTATTGCTTTAAGAGACCCAGACGTACATACCTTGGTCATGTTGGTTCATTTATTCTGCGACAAAAAAGCGAGAAAACCCAAACAGAGATGAATAGGTGACATGGGCGCAGCGCTCACTAACAGTAGACATATTTTTATTAAAAAAAAGCGAATATCAATAAGGTACTACACGTGCCAAAGCGAAAGTGCAACGTAAATGAGTCACAAATATGGCGCCAACGTCCGCGCATGGGCATTAAAGCATGAATGTTTCATGGATTTAAGCGCTACAGAAGGCATTTCAGCACACACAACAATAGACGAGTAAGAAAACGATCTCAGCTCTCTATTGCTTAGTCATATATCTCTTTAACTGCGCTGAACTTTGTGATGTGAAACATTTCTTAACGAACCAAAGGCACCTTGACCATTTTATCTATCTATCTATCTATCTATCTATCTATCTATCTATCTATCTATCTATCTATCTATCTATCTATCTATCTATCTATCTATCTATCTATCTATCTATCTATCTATCTATCTATCTATCTATCTATCTATCTATCTATCTATCTATCTATCTATCTATCTATCTATCTATCTATCTATCTATCTATCTATTCATCTAATCTGGCCGCATACGTCTGGACGTTCTAATGGTTGTCTCCTTTTCTTTTATATACCATATTGGTATGGGTGAACATATATGCGACAAACGCAATTCATAGGTCGTGACATAAAGGGGGGCCCTCCAACAGTTCGCTTGAAGCGCCCATCGGTGCTGACCGCATCAACACGTAGCGGCGCTCGGCAGAATCACCCACTCGTTGCGCAATTCGCATTGCGTGACAACTGGTTGTTATTTTGCTCTTCCACGACGCTATATTACATATGTTAACACAGTTCGTTGCCCGACATAGCAACTGCATAGGGTGTTTTTGCGAAGGAAGTTCAAGCACCCCCCCACTCTTGGTAGAATACTCGACTGCCACGCAGACGGCCCGGGTTCAAATCTCATCCAGTCGTAGAAGCTTTCTCTAACGAATTTTTAGGTGCGAAGCATCTTATGCTCGGGGCTCTGTCCGTCCCTCCCGCGTCCCGCGTCCCCTGTCCCGCGTCCCCCGTCCCCCGTCCCGCGTCCGGCCACTTTCATGAAGTAGGGAAGCACCCATTATGCGAACCAGAACACTGTACTAATATGAAGGCCGTCAACCCTAACACAGTCATCAGAGTCATGGCCGAGAGCACAGAGAGGCTGCTTAGCAATGGCTAGGCAGGTGGTGTCTGTCGCCCAGGTTGATCCCATTCTTTGAGTCATGGCCGAGAGCACAGAGAGGCTGCTTAGCAATGGCTAGGCAGGTGGTGTCTGTCGCCCAGGTTGACCCCATTCCTTAATCTTGCTGGCATGGGTTTGGAGGTGGCTTAGTCCTTCCCGCGTCCCACACCACCACAGCGCATGCGCGTCCCGTCCCCCCTCTCTCTCCTAAGCTCACCCCCTTTCTCTCCTCTAGGAATCGTCTACTCTACGGAGCGTCCCACAGCGCATGCGCGTCCCCTCCCCTGTGCTCTCCTACGCTCACCCCCCTTCCTCTACTCTAGAAATCATCTACTCTACGGAGCGGCGCATGCGCGTCCTCTCCCCCCTCTCTCCTCTAGGAGTACTGTACTCTACGGAGCGGCTCCGGCGTCCCACAGCGCATGCGCGTCCTCTCTCCTCTTGGAATCATCTACTCTGCGGAGCGGCGCCCGCGTCCAGCGTGCCACACCCCGACAGCGTATGCGCGTCGCCTCCCCCCTCTCTCTCTCCTCTCTTACGGTCCCTCCCGCTCTCTCCTCTAGGAATCCTCTACTCTACGGAGCGGCGCGCACGACAGGTGGTGCGACAGCTGCATACTCCGCTGGGAGCGCCACGGTAGTTCCGCGGTATGAAAATGACGGAGTGCGCGCGCCTCATTCTCTCTCCTGTGCAGCGCCGCGATGAGCGCCCTTTCGTTACCGCGCAACGGGAGCGGCGACGTTTCTCCCGCTCAAGCTAAATATCTCCCCGCTGCTTCGCATCTACACATGGTTCCCTTTAGTGGGAGATGGGGAATTTTTTTTTTCTAATTTCTGCGATGGCGGTTACGGACACCAGCGTTGGTGCCAAAATCAGCTCTTGTGATCTCAAAACAGGTTTCGCTGTATTATATAAGGGCCTCAAACACCACCAGAGTCACCAGAGCCATGGCCGAGAGCACAGGGTGATTGCTTACCTATGGCTAGGTAGGTGGTGGGTGGCTGTAAAGAATAGCAGCCATCTGTCGCCCAGGCTGACTTCACCTTGAAAAACGAGGTTAAGGGTACGGAACGTTATCCGCTGTGAGAGGTGCTAATGCTTCGTGTATGATAGTCAGTAAGAGTGGCCGACGTTTGTAGATTTTTTGTCTAATTTTTTTCATATTTCGCGTTATAGCGGTTACGGACACCGGCGGCGGCGGCGGACATCTACCCCACTGCCACTGCCGTTGTGACCTGATAACAGTTTTCGCAGTAAAACATGTTTCATCCCTCCGTCATAAGAACCGGATAACATGAAAGCGAAACATGTCCTTACAGAGGTAGTAGAACGTTTTCTGTACATTGATATAAGAGAGCTTGCACAACGTCTATTGGTGTTTGACAGTTCTAGAAGCGTTTATCGTGAATGCATCCACGTTGACGCTTGGTGGTACATATTTATCCCGACGACTAACGTCCATGATCAATTATTAAAGAACCCCTTGTGGTCATAGATATTTTTGGTCGATCTACGGTGAGAGTGCAATCAGAGAAAGCGGTGTGACAGCCAGGAGAGTGTCACTGATTGGACGCCGAACTTGGGCTAAGGTCGCCTATTCGTGCCATGTAAGAGTTATTGAACACCACTGTCGTATCAGAGGGAAACGCAACGCCCGTCGTGTCTTCCCCGTTGGCCGGCTGCGATTTTTCGCGGGGCGAGCGTAGGTTGGGAACGCGGAGTTACGGCATTGGTTACGACCACGCGAAGCACTCGCGTGTCGCATTACTATTTTAGATGTGAAGCATCTTATGGCGAAGCTTAATCCGGTGGTGGTGGTGTACCGCGTGCCCACCCTTACTGCGCATGCGCAAACCCTTTAAAAAAATAAAAATAAAAAACCTCCTCTCCCCCCTCTCTCTCCTCTAGGCATCCCTCCCCGCGGCAACCACACCCTCACTGCGCATGCGCCTCCCCTCCTCTCTCCCCTCTTACACTCCCCCCCTCTCTCCTCCAGGCATTCCTGCCCGCGGCGTCTACACTCCCACTGCGCATGCGCGTCCCCCCTCTCCTCTCCTACGCCCTCCTATTTTTGGTATGGATGGATGCTATGAGTTAGGCCAACGCTACCCACGTCGTCACCAGGGAGTGTGCTGATGCGTCGAGAAAATTGCAATTTTCCTAATCGAATTGCGCCGAATGGGGCGGACGCGTAGAACGATGCTTTCTATGAAGTAATCGTGGATTTCAAGGTGACGCTGCATTACTTCAATTGATGATGATGATGATGATGATGATGTCCTCGTATGAATGGCGCTCACCCACTAAAGGGACACCAAAGAGAAATAATAAGTTTCGACGTTGATTGCTGAAATGGCGGTCCAGAAACCTTGTAGTGCTACTTTCGTGCCAAGGAAATGCTTAGCTCGAAATAAAATCACTTTTTAGTGGTCCGCACGGCGTTAGCGCACTTCTAATCACCCGCCTGAAAACGGACTTCCCGACGCAGCAGTTGCCTTGCCCAACGTTGCTCGCTCATACTGCGCGGCCGCCGACACAATCAGCAGCAGAGCGAAAGTAGCGGGAGCCACAGCAGCAAAAACGGCCATTGAACAATTTGCTGCTTGCTTGGTTCAACGGGACCCCGCTAGATGGCACCACCTATCCAGCCTAACGAAGCGAAAACGGATATTTTGTACCACTCGCGCCATGCCCCATAGTAACGCTGGGCGGTTCTTTTTTCAATGAATCAAACAGAAACGGACAAGCAGCATTTTATTACGTCTTGTAATGCGCGGAAGGTCCTTTTTTACTGCAGCTGGTTTGATTACCAGTGATTAATTGTAGTCAGACGATTTGACGTCATTGGGATCATTTCAAAAATGTCCCACTCTTGACCCATGTAGTGTCGTGCATTTACCTTAATTTCTCGATTAGTAGAGCTCTGCTGTTGATAACATTCACGTTTTAGACATTCGCAAGCAATGATCTTTCACTCTGACGTAAATTGTTATTTGCGTTTAGTGTCGCTTTAAAGGGGCCATGTCATGGCCGCACACCAAATTGCGGTTTTCGGCAAAAAATAGAAGTAGAGGCTCTATTGTGCCCGCACATACGTGTAAAATGGACTGTAAAAGAATATTTGACAGCAAAATGAGCCGAAGAAGTGACCGGCTACAAACCCCGCCCACTGCCGGTGAACGTCATTTTGCCAAGGCGTGTGTGACGTCATGTGCTTCATGGAGTGGAGCCGCCCGCCGTCTTCTATGTAAAATCGAATTGCTGCAAATTGTTCAATTTTTAATGCTAAACTGCAGAAAGCTGAAATGGCTCCATTGTACGCTCAGCTGACCCCAGAAAGAAATCGTTGGCTGGAGTCGAGACGATGGACAAGCAAGCGGCTTGTTGCGTCACGGCTCGTGAGTGCGCCATTGTTGTCAGACTCTCGCGCCGCTCGCGTGTTTACAAAAATATTCATTATAAATTAAGTGCTCGACCAAATGCGCTGAAATTTCCGAAGCTTGTTTGTGAACAACCAAAGATTAACTCACATATCACAGATTATGGGCGGAAATTGTGTGTCACGGCCCCTTTAAGAGCACTGTGAGAGGACAGTGGTAAATATAAAAGGCACGCTTGTAAAGCCTGCAGAGTATGTGACCGTGGTGCAGTGGATAGCGGGCCCGGCATCGCTTGTGGTGTATCAAGAGGTCCTAGGGTTCGACTCCCGGTGACAGAGCTTTTTTTTCTTTGTCTTCTGATCATGTGTATTTTTTTTGATGTCATGTCCGCGACGGAAATGCGTCACAGAAGTCTGAGTGGACCCCCGCGTAAAACACTTTCGTGTGAAAATGAGTTCGAAGAATTCATGACAAGGCTAATTATTTCAATGGTCAAAATAAACAAAGTGACCTGCTGCATAGGTATGGCCTTCTTCTTCAGCAAGATGCTGTTATATTCCAATTGCATCCAATATTCTTCACCTTATCATAGCTTTTGAGCTGAGAATGATGTCAGAACTCGTGTTGGTCTCATTACGGACCAGCCGCTCATCGCCATGAACACGCAGGCGAAAGAACACATAAACCAAGTAGCACACAAGCACCGAAGCAGTAACTCTGAATTTGTGCAAAATCAGCTGGGGAAGGTCACAAAATTTGTTTCCGCCAATTCGTGCTTCAGTTCCAATTTGCCACCAACCCTACTGTCACCGCAGCCAGAAATGTGCCGCTTAATTTTATTTGTATGCCCTGTACCTTAATCTCGGACAGTTGAACTCCCGTAACCTTAAAAATCCGAAAAAAAAAGATCCATGCATATCCGCGAAGTAAATGCTGGCGAGAGGGGCAAAAAGTGTGCATCGGATCGTGAATCGTGGCCTCCTATTTTGTAATGATTAACCAGCCTTTTATTTTGTTATTGCTAAGCTTCTCTTCCGTCATATGCTTTGATTGATGGGTGGTTAAATGTCGGTCCTTTTATGTTCTTGCGGCCTTTTATTTTGTTTGTTCGGGTTAACAGCCTTTGGATAACCATTTTGTTGCTCACAGCTGTTTCGCTTGGTTGACATGCACCTGCGCTTCATCTGCTGTACACGCCGGTCGGCGGTTTACGCACATTGTGCCGTCTTAAGGTGCTTCACACTAAAAAAAGCCTTCTCAAACTGGCAATCACTTCACGTTCGCCTTCTTGCCTGCTTTGAGGCCGCGTCTTGAAAGCAGCGTTTCACAGACCTTTTCGACGGCAAATGCGCATCACTGTCTTGCGAAAAGAATTCGTTTTATTGCTTGCTTGCTACACCGATAACAACCAAACTTCGTGAGCATATTATTCAACGAACCGGTAATCCCAAACAGCCCAAATTTTAAAACGCACATTTGTCTCGAAAATTGTTTTTTTAGCCCTGCATTTCCCCTTTAGACTCTCTGGTAAGGCCGTGGGGACTACCTTACCAAATGGTGCGGTGGGCGTCTACGGGCTCATCATTTTGTGTGAAGTGAGGAGCAGCTAACTTATGCACTTCTCAATGACTGATAAGCACATCATTTTTTCTCCCTCACTTAGCTGCCCAGGACGTCACACTGAGTGACGTAAGCTTTGCGGTTGGTCAGAATGGGGAAACGATGAGACTGAATTTTACGCTGGACTTCGACACGACACTACAATCGAACACGGTCTTGAGTGTAGGAATGGAAACGGACAGCGGTTTACAAATTCCTTGCATCAACAACATTGGTTCATGGTAAATTGTCCTGTTCTTATTTTTCTACTTGCATACGCTCTGCTCATTCAGACATAGTTACAGCGACGACATTGTTGGATTTTACTTTGTTACTGAACTGGGACTTTTTCAGAGTCAGGGTAAATGCAGCCACTAAAATTTGATTTGTTCATTACAGAATTAGTGCGTAAGCGAGCCGCGTCTCTTATATGCCTCAAGTTTAGAAATTTAACGCTAGGGAGTGTAGTCTCAATCTCAATCAGTTGTTTGAGTTCCAGAGACCTCAAGAACACGCTTAAAAGAACATTAAACATAGGGCAGTACCGATAGCGCAAATACCAGTATACTTGCTTAAATTGTTAGAGCTTGTTACAAAATTGCCTATTTACACCTACGTACATGTGTGTTTGTGCGGATAATTTTGTAAAGTATGGGGAAAACCGCTAGTATTGTCACGTAGCAAGCGGCGGCCGTTTGGTAAACAGAAGACTGAAGAGACCCTTTTAGTTGTGCGTACGTAACGAGCCTACGTACGCAGCATGGCTACGGGAGATAAGTGCGCATGCGCAATAAATAATGTATCTATTCCACGGATGTGTGCGTACTCACGAAAAAAAATCTGGCGCGCGTAAACATAACGAGACGTCATACTAGCTACGTGACACTCTCGCGAGATCTCGAATGAAAGAGCAGCCAGATTGCAAGATGACACAGTACGCAAAAACGTGGATCCAACGATTCAGTTTGACTTGGATGCCAATGACCGTTATAATGGCCGCTACCGCAGGAGGGCTGGCGCTTAGAAGCACTCGAAAGCTGTTTCATTTCAAATATGACGCGTCTAGTTGAACGAAACGCATCCCGGTACGATCGATACGGTAAACTAGAAGGGTTGTTTAGCGATTCGCTTGCAGCGTACGCAACGTATCGTGCTGCGTACGTAGGCTTGTTGCGTACGCTCAACTTAAAGTGTCTATTATAACACTTTCATCAAAATTGATCACTCCCATGCACCCCTTGTACGTCCGCACCGTATCGAATTAGAAATTCTCTACCAAATTCCTTACAACATTGACGTAATTTAGGTTTTATTTGTGTCTAATTTTGTGTGTCGGAAGTAATGCAGGGACACTGGGCCACAGATTCTAATTGACAAGGGTTTGAAAATGCTGGCGAATTCACGCCAACTCGAAAGTAGGCACCGTAGAGTTTGCAGCTAATAAAGTTATTTCGGTATCGATAAAAAAACATAAGAAGGAAAAAAAAAGAAGTTTGTTTCCTTCTAGTAGAGCGAAAGAAGTATCAAGAAATATCGTTGATCCCTCTGTCATAGGAATCGGTATAAGACGAAAGTCCGTCTCTTCACAGGTGATTGTTCTATTCCACATTGATGTATGAGAGCTTGTTGAATGTCTATTTGTGATTGGAAACTATAGCGCCGTTTCACGTGCATGCATCCACGTCGACGCCTAACGACACATCTCCATCCGGACAACTAACACAAAAGATCAGGATTTGACCCTGGTGGTAGCTGAAGTTGTTAACATATACCTGGACAAAGCATATGCTGGATGCCGCGCAAATATGACATCAGCAAGCACATAACAATGGTACTCCATATGCACTCATTCCAATCGTCGTCATTTGAACAGACAAGGCCATGGTGTGCGCGCCCCAGTATCAAGGCAACCAATTCCTGTGCTCGTGCATATACCACACAGCTCTTCAGGAACGCGAGAGGCAGAGTTATTAGCATGAGCCGTGGACAAGGGAAGGCGTTGCTCTTCTCGCTGCACTGTAAGCTGAAAGTACCGAAGCGCTGATGTTCGGCGCTCGTTAATGTCATGAAGTGGCCTCCGAGATCAGCTCTAACAACCCGCCCTTGCACAGAATGTTCCATTTACACAGGGAGAGCATAAACAGAGAAAGGGGTGTAACAGCCAGAAGAGCGCCGCTGACTGGACGCTGAGCTTTGACTATGGTCGCCATTCCGTGGAAAGTTAAACTGTTAACACAAAGATCACACCACGGCGGGGCTAGAAACGCGACGGGAAACGCGACGCGTGTCGTGTCTCCCGTGTATTCTGTCCATGATTTCTCGCGGGCCGAACGGGGAACGCGGTGTAACAGGCAGGCGAGCGTCGCAGAACTATATTAATTATCTATGGATGCTATAAGTGAGACCTGCGCTAGGGCCACACCCTCGCGATGTGTTGAAGCGTTGAAAAAACTACACTTCTTCTCTTGGAGACGCACCGAATGGGGCGGCCGTAGCAACGGTGCGTTGCAGTAGCTAATCTCGGAGGCAACGGTCGTGATGCAGTACTGAAATTCAAAGATCCCAGGCGGCCACATCACCCCTCTCCTAATCATGGTCACCGTGAAAGAGAGAAGGTGTGAGATATATATGGCGCATTTTTGAGGCTCATGCATGGAGACCCAAGGTGACCATGTCCAGCCAAGCTCTGCGGTCGACGATAAATGGTGCTACGACAGGTGGCCCGGAGAGACAGTTTAACACGCGCTCGCATGGGCCGCAAACATTTGCGATTGACAGTACAAATGTAAGTGAGCATACGCCATGAGATGTGTGGATTTGCAGTCTTTGTAAGCGGCAGGACCATAGTAGAAGACAGAAACTGCAACAGCCACAACGAAGTTTGGAAACTAAGTGAAAGCAAGGAACCAAACGTCTCTCTATTCGAAAAGTTGAGAGCAAGTAAAGGCGGCCTCTCCCGTGCTAAAAAGAAATGATGAGCAGTTATGAACGTTTACCAGGTGAATACTCGCGGTATTTAGAAACTCATCTATGCAGACAAAATCTTACCGGTTCTGAAGGATCGCTTTAGTTACCTAACTCTTGTTGTAATCGTCGACTTTTTAAAGGGGGTGGTTTCTCCTTACCATTCGCCACAACCCAGACTTCGGGACGCCGCATTTGATGACAAGAAAATAGATGCTGAAGAGTTGGAAAGCAGAGCCGAGATCAAACTAAGCAGCTCCTGGCTGCTGCATCGCTGCTTCTTGATAAGCGCTTCTCTCTTAAACAGATTCCGAGTAAAAGGCTGGCTACAGCCAGGAAACTAGACGAAAGGCGGTTTTCTGGGTTATATCTTTCACTTTAAGCTGGGATATCACTAAAAGTGTACTGGCGACGGGGCCCACAACGTGTAATAACCGGCCCGCACGTGGTGTGAAGCAAGCGAGCTAGTAGGCCACTGAGATAGCATTATAACGACACGCAATAGTGGGCAAGTTGAGAGCATTGTTAAAGACGTGGTGTACTAGAAAGGACGCGCATGCACACTGCGAGACTTTCGATTAGCAGGCATCAAGCCGTTAGACGGTGTGCGCAAGCACACTGCCCACTCGCTCACGTGGTCTTCGAACTTGTGCTCGCGACAGTACACTTTGTATCAGAGCAGCGCCTCCTCTATTTTATCATTGCCAGCCAAATGCGCCCGTTCCAGACGTTCACCAACCTCTTCTGTAGCCCTTTCCTACTCTCTCTCATCGCCTAGCGTTCGCGTGTGCTTTGCATTCATTGGCGAGAGCACCCTTTATGTGGTGCCTCGCCCTGTGGTTCGTTTATGTGATGAAGTAATCTTTTGTTCAGTTGTGTACAGATCCGTGGGGCGGCGTCTTGCATCCCCCGTGTTCACTGGGTTGGCGGTCACGCTGGCTCTGTAAGGGACACGGTTTTTTGAGATAGCGCGCCTCCGTTTGTGGCGCTATGCGGGATGGCGCTGAGCCGTGCTCCCAAGTAGGGCTGCAGAAATTGCGTCTTTTCCTTTCCCACTCTCTCCTCCTCCTCCTCCTCCTATGCGGGCAACCAATGGGAACGCGTCACTGGGCCGCTGCAGTGCATGTGCTGCCTTTAAGAGGTGCCACACGAGCGCTGTGAGGCGGCGGCGGCATTGCTCCGAGCTACAAAGAAGGAGCACGAAGGAACAAATCTGGCAGATGCATGATATTGGAGACGGAAAACACGTCTATCGCATCTCCGTGGGAAAGCGCTCAGACGCACGTGTAACGCAAGCAGCCCTACCCTAAATGTGACGTCGCATCACGACCACTCTCTGAACTACGGCGGACTAACGGCTCCCATGGAGCAGCGAGCGTTTGCACTGGCAATGAAACAAAAATAGAGAAGGCGTTTATCACAGTGACTGAAAATCCGCCTCAAATGGCCGATTATCTTTGAACCAATCATACATGCGCATTAGAATGAAAGCTCGTCATGCTTTTTGTTTACTAAATTTACGGAAAGCCTATCATTCATATCAAATGCTGCGCCATGAAAGAAATGCTTTAGACATTTTGTATCACTGTAGCTGCGCAGGCAGACAAGCGGCTCCGTTAGGAGTGTGAAACCGCCTTGCAGGCTTGGCATGCACACAGTGGGAATCCGAGACGAAGAAATACTTGCTCATTTTATTGTGCTTCATCTGAACTGCCCTACAGGCTGACTTTTCTTCTTTCGCTTCAGCACGTACAAAATGTGCGGAGGAACATCCATCATAGAATTACAGCTGGGATCCTCGTGGAATAACCAATGTCCAATAAACCCAGGAACGTTTACATCATCGATAGATCTTACTATTTCACCAGGGACACTCACGATTCGCGGGGTAAGTATATTACGAACTGTTCTTCTCCAACTTTTTTTAATGCGATAATTTGCCCCTACTGCAAAAGTACACATTACCCAAAATTGTGCAACTGTCTTTTCTCCATGAAGTCCAGGAGGAACCGATGATTCGCATCGCATATCTATCGCTGCAAGTCAGGAGGCCTTGTGTGCTTAAGTCCCGCCCGCCCCCACCAGGGGGTTGACGAGACGCTTGTAGCCCAGGGCATGTCCATAACAGGTGGTTCAGGTCTGGTTCCCGGCCATCGATCGACACACTAGGAATCTTCGAATGTAAACGCGCGACATCGTTGAAAATATTAGGATATGCCCTGTAGGTAGCGTACGCATAAAGAAAGAGGTTTATGAAACAATACTTTGGCTTCCACGAACTGAGAACTGGTTGTAAAACTTCCCCGAAAGCCCTTTTGGACTAGGAAGAGAATTATGCGTAACATTCTAATTCCGAACGTAAATAGGATGGCATATACGTAGTGCATTTACGAAGACGAAATGACGAAGGACGAACAAGGCGCAGAAGGCGTTTGCACTCCCTCCTCCGCCGAGGCAATCCCCGCTCCATAGAGACTCGCTACGACCAGGGCAGAAGGGTCGCCTTGTTAAACCTTCTTTCCTTCTTCGCTGTTGCTCTGAGTTCTTGGACGGCAACGGTCCCACGGGACTCCGGATAGTGGAAACACACAGCCTCGCTTATAGAAACAAGAGGATATCAAGATGAATCCAAAGGCCACCCACAACGGCAAGTTTGATAATCATGTTGAAGTCTTTGTATGCAAAACTGAAGAATGCAGCATTTCTCAAAGGAAAGGTATAGTTACAACTGCCCTGAAATCACGTTACAAAATTGAATGCTTCTAAGGAGGAGAAAACACGAAAAAACAAAGTGAAATCTTAATACCATTTTCGCCTACCGCATTTAGCGCAAGATGGAAGGATAGAGTGAAACATGACGATGATACGCGCATGTCATCGTCAGATCCCAGTCTGTCCTTGTGCTGTATCCAGTGGCAGATGCTGAAAGGAATTGCGAACACAATCAAGCTTTCGTTATTTCATTGTTTCGTGCTCGAGTCATATTCCAGGGACCAAATATGGCTTTGCATAGTAACCTAGTGATTTTGATTTTTTTACAGAGGGCGCCTACTACATTCACTACGCAGCTTGAAGTAATGAGCGGAAATGTTGTTCTTGGGTGTCAGTCATTTACCGTAGACCTTGCTGCTGCTTGAAGTTGACCGAAACAGGACCAAAATTAAAATGCAGCGCTGATATGAAGTCAACTCGGAAGCAGCACTTTTTTTCTGCAATAAAGCTATGTATCAAACGGACCAACTATTTATTTCACATAACACTGGGCAGGCAGTCTATAATAGGATAATAATTGACAAAGTAGTCACAAGCACAGTTTAATTAAGACGTGGTCAATAAGCAATGACATGCTGAACGCGAATTGATCACTAAATTCAAGATAAGTATTTGTTTACACTATTACTGAAGAATTCGTGTAAATTTTGCCCTACTTTACCTGTATGTTTAGCAGAGTCTCGGGTTGCGGGCAACACCTAAAACTTCGCAGCAATTAGCGTTGCACACTTTGTGCAACCGCGGATACGTGGTTGAACAGACCTATGTATGCATCAGTGATGTGGTAGTACTACTGGTATACGGGCACTCGACTATTGCGGGCACTCAATACAAGCTTAAACTCCGGCGCTGGAAAGAGCGACAAAGGGCCCTGCTTTTCGAGAAAACGGGTCAGCACTGGGTGCGCTCGCATGTTAGGAGCCTCGAATACAGGTACCGCAAAACAATAGCGCTAAAGCAATACTGTCCACTGTATGCCTACAGCGATAGTGAAATACGGTTACATAACATCTGCTTCGTTTCGCAAGTCACGGAATGTGCCTTCAATAGCGGTTCCATAGCTTCGTAGTGCGCGCGAAAATGACTGTTTAATGAAACATCGGTGGCGTCTAAATGGTAGCTTATTGTCACGTGGTTGTGACGGCGAGGAAGGTTACAGCGAGACTGTTAGATGCGGAACCCTTTGTTAGGCGAACTTGTTGTGCCCA
>JALIZH010006909.1:0-24067 GCA_030522465.1 Rhipicephalus appendiculatus
CCCCCAGCAATACATTGCAGCAAAAAAAAAAAAAAAAAAAACACACGGGGCGAAAATTTTTGTGTCGGGACCAACGTTTCTAGATTATTTTCAGTTAGCAAACTAGCTTTCAGAGGCGGCCACGTTTTGTCGCCGTGGCGAGAGGTGGCGCTGGCGTAGCGTTGAGATCGGGTGCGATGCAGTACGAAGGGTGACGCTTGCCTCAGCCGCGTGTTTTTGCTGCGTTGTTGGTGCTCGCGCGTTAATCACGCATGCATTCTGAAGTCTCACGCGTTCCGCAAACGTGCGAGCAGTGATCGTGTACACGTATTTCTGCAGATACCGCGAAATGTCAGCGCGGATTCTCGACATGCCTAGGTGCAGCGTGCCGAGCTGTTGTTCAGGGTTTGCTTCGGCAGTGCCAAGCCCCGTCCCGCGACACTTCTTCATGGGCGCTTTTTTGTATGTATAGAGGCAATGAAACCAAGTTTTCAGTTAAGCTGCAAAGGAACCGGGTCTGGACACTTCCTGAGGCGCTGTTGGACTGTGATGAGACAAGTGTCGGTTGTCCCGTTCACAATGACACCAGTGATGCAAATAATATTCGGAGTTATTACATGCCAAAACCACGATCGATATGATTATGTATTGCCTGCGGAAATTTAGGCCGTCGGGTGTTTACCGTGCAGTGACATCGCACAGACGGTCCTCTAGCACATCCATTCGGGTCAGCAGCCGAGCACCTAGGACACTGCAATAAGTCACGAATATGAAACAGCCGTTCGTAGAACGAATATAAATTGATGTTCCCGTCCTCGTATTCATAACCTCGGTATTTATTTATTTATTTATTATACTCAAAGGTATCAAAACGGGATATTACAGGAGAAGTAATCCTAGGAAGGTCTGTTAGGACGATGTCAGATAGAAAGGTATTCAATTTTTTTTTCTTTTTTGTTTCAGTATGCCGCTGGTTCTTTATACGGCCCGCGCAGGAGAGGCTACATGAATACATGGAAGTATCTACATTGCCGAAAATTCATCGTGAAAATTCAGTCCACTGAATGAGGTCGATGAGCGTCAGTCGTATTGCAACACATAGTATCGTTAGATAAATTGTTCAAGTGGGAGATATCGGACGGAAAAAGGGAGTGTTTGCGGGTGTTGACACGACATAATCGCTGGTGGAATGCTTTAGAATGGCACGCCAACAATCAACGCGCTGTGTGCGGAAAAGAACTGTATTTACGGGACAGTGTGATTTAATCTGAATAATTTTATTCAGTTAACTAAAATCACCGGCCAAGCATTTCGTACAGAGAGCTAACCAGAACGAACGGCCCCGATGTTCATTGCTGGGCTAATCGCCACGGTTCGATAAAGTCTTTCTCAATTACTAGTTACGTCTGTACAAACATAATAACTGGTGCTTTCCGCCCGTGTGTTCCCTTTTTAATTCTTACTGGACCGTGGCTTAGCAGAGGAGCTTGCCCAATTTCTGTGCAACATGCGTGCTAGAGGTTTTTGCGCGCATGGAATGGACGAATTTAGGTTTCGCCTATACTCATATACAGATAAAAGAACGTCGATGCGTATTGTAAAGGGCACTTACATATTCTAGGTACACATCATTTGTAGGCGTATGGCGGAGCACACTGGAATGATAATTTTTCTTTCGGTCAGTGACTGAGAGCAAGTTTTAAAAATTAGAGCACTTTCACAGCAGGAGTTGAGCGAGGGAAGCATCTGGAGGGAATAAGTGGATGGTTTGGATCCACATAATTGTTCAGAAAGTGTGAATGCTCATTGTATAGCTAATAGAGTCTGCGCTCGCAAAGCGAATTCGAAGTAGCTTGCCTTCCTACATGAGCTCTCACCTTTCATGCCTCTAATAAGCAAACAGGGATGAAAGTTATCCTACATTTGCACCAATTTCATCCTCACTTCGGTACAGTTGATATTTTGAAATATTTATAAAGTATTCAGGTTTACAAGTGACGGCTTTTCGATTCGATGATAGAATCGAAGAAAGCAGTGTTCCATTTGAATATCGAAATTTTCGAATACTCGCACACACACCACGTGAATACGTCGCTGCAAATAATGCACCTGCTGCATTCTGTTTCACGAAATCGAATGAACATGACAAGACTTTTTTTTTTTTTTCTGGGTTCCTTGCTGGTGTTTGATTTGGTAGGCTTTTCAGCAGCCCGCGCATTTTGTGATGAGATGAGGTTGAAATATGACTGAGCATCACGTGATCCTAAGACGATTTGTGCATATACTGGCGAAAAAAATAGATGCCCGTTCTAACGGGAAACGAAGTTAAGGTAAGCGCACTGTGCAGTGTTTGCCTTGTCTTTTATTACTTTTTTTTTCACGCCCTGTCTTACGCGCTGTTTGTATCTTTTTATAACGCTGAGATATAACTAAAACGCGCGTTTCACTCAAGCCAAGTCAAATGAGAGCAACTACCACATCGACCTAACCATTGTAGTAGTCGCTTGTCGGCCCCTTGGAAGTAGCGCAGTAGCAGACGACTCGCCGAGACCAATCCTAACGCGACCGTAGCGCCCCCCGCCTGGTTGGCGATGGCGGAGCGACGCTCCGCGCCACTGGAAGGCCGCGCTCTTTGCCAACTGAGTTAATCTAAAAACGTTGGTCGGGACTCCTTTAAGGTCATATGAACATTAATTTGGGAATATATAAAGTTAGTGGACTGTAGATAATATCCGCAATATTTTAGAGTCTTGGGATAAAGAACATTGTCATAATTAACAGCTGAAGCAAACTAAAGCATCAGGGCAGTATTGCATAGCATTAAACAGTGGAGGCTGCTCAGGAAGTAAAAGAAAACAACCACAGTCAAACCATGTGATGAGCAAATCGCATTCTAACATAAGAATAGCTTCAGTACATTGGACATTGATTACATAAACATATATCTGGGAGTAAGCGATGAGAAAATCTTTCAAGTGTTTTGTTACTTCAAGAATTTACAACATGTGTGCACATTATGTGTAGTGAAGGTAACAAAGCATATACCAACGAGGATGAAGAGGCACACAGCAGGCAAACGCAGCGAATCAGCAGCAGTGATAATTACAGATTTTTCTCGGTATGTACTGCACTTTCTGCGGCAACAAATCTAACGCTCATTAGTACTTTTCGTCATCTTATACCGGCAAAGCTATAAAATATCACTTGCTATGGGTGCCAGGCCACCACGCATTATATTTGAATGAAATGGTGGACTCAGCCACAATACCTCTCAGTGAACACCTCATCCCAATTTTACCAGATACGGCTTTTGCAACACTATTAACATTTACAAATACTTATTTGCGATGTGAAATAAGCAAATTATCATTGGATAAATTGAAAGACTGTACATTTAATATATTGCTGAAAATAAACAGTGGTGTGCATCTCTGCAGTTAGAAGTTTTTGCACTAGACTACACATAAGAATTCTGCAATTGAATTATTGCTTACATAAAGCTAGGCTCAAGGCGTCCACATTGTGCATGTTTTGCAGTGAAATCGAAACAATAGACCACTTTTTTTTTATCCTGCTGCTGGTATTCTTATCATAGATAAAGATACTTTGTAGCTTCACTCAGGCAGGCAGGCAAAGAACTTTATTTTGATCCGGAGACGACGCTCACTCCCCCCTTCACAAGACAGGATTAGCACTACGGTAAATGTTTCAGTAACTTAATTATTTGGTGGCACTGCATCAGGTTAAGCCCAGAGGAATATCTACTTCGCTGTATTCGATTATATAAAGGAAACAAAAAAATTAGTGTTAGTCCATTTTTATTTCATCATATTCTTGGTTCCAAGTCATTCATGATCTCAGTTTTATATCATATCTAATATTCTGACTGCTTGCCTTTTAAGCATTTTTAATTTATTCGGTGTTTTACTTTTAGCCTAAGTTTCCAGTGTTACATAGCTTCATAGACCTTAACACCCAACATCCTGCAGCCCAGTTCTTAGCCCATCCCGCTTTGTGGGTGAGCGCCATCAGGAGGAGGACATCATCATCAAGCGCAGCACTGCGTTTGTCTACTGTGTGCTTCTCTTTGACCTAGTTGGTACATGTGTTGTTACCTTCAATATGCTGATCCAACAAACCCAAGTGGAAATTCAGCTCGACATCATTTCTAGCTTATTTTATATTTCACTAGGGATTTCAAGGGACCAAAGAAATGGTTGAAATTAACTGAGTGTGAAGTTATTCAGGGTAGTATCACAAGAAGTTCAAATCCATTCCACTCTGAAGCTGGGCGACCAGCTAAGCTGTGTGCTGCAGAACGGCGCCATCCCTGCGATGGTGTCCTAGTCACATACAAGGAGCATTGTACCGTCGTTCCATGTGTCCCCCCCCCCCCCCCCCCCCCCCACCGTTTCCTCTTCTGAAGAGAGTATCTGAAACCTCGCGTTGCCACCGGCGAAACGACCGGCAGCGTAGTTGCCATCGTCTCGTTGCTTGCGCTCGGCGTCTCGGGTGCGTTCTTTCTCACTGCTCTCGGCCAGTCATGGGCACGTTACCAGTAAAAAGTAACAGTGTTACAGTTACCTAGAGTTACAGTTAACAAGTTTTCAATAGTAACTATTGTTACAGTTACCATGAAAAAGTAACGTCATTATACTTTTCTCTTACCGTATTAAACAAGTAATTGATTTCATACCAAATGATGGAATTTATTTAATAAGAACGTACTAAGAGGAACGGGGAGTGCATAACGAGCGAAGGCGACGTCCATTGAGTCTATTTCCTATGTTCTTCAAGGTGTATCCGACCCTGATCGCTCCCTTGCGTCCGTTGGGCATACAAACCGTTTTTAACCCCTGCTATACTTTGGGACACGCGTTCGCGAAACCCAAAGACCGCCCACCTGCTAACGATCAGTGTTAGATCATCTACAAGTACAATGCGGGGATTGCGAAGCGACAGAATTACATCGGCGAAACAGGCAGGAAAGGACCAGGAAAGGATAGGTAGCTAAAGACAAACATGCAAAGCGTTCTTAGACGGGGCCTGTTAAACAGCGCTGGACAGTGCATAGTTTTGGCTTTGGCCTAAACAATGCGACGATGCTGGCTCATGAACGAAAGCGGGGGGTGGAGGGTTCTGGAAATGTGGTTCATTCACCGACGCATCGACTTGCAAAAGGAACTGCAGCCCCCTACTCAACATTTGTAAGGATGTGTGTCTAATGCACTGATCGATGTCCACTTATTCGATGCGAAGAATCTTATGCTCGGGACTGTGTCCATCGCTCCCTCCCGCATCCGTCCCGTACGTCCCGCGTCCGGTCACTTTCATGAAGCAGGGAAGCACCCACTATGCGAACCAGAACACTGTAGCACAATAAGGCCGTCAACCACCGCCACAGTCCCCAGAGTCATGGCCGAGAGCACAGAGTGGTTGCTTAGCAATGGCTAGGCAGGTGGTGGGTGCAAGCAAAGAATAACACACATTAGCGGTGGTGTCTGGATTCCAAGAGATGGCAAACGCGTGAGGGGGGAGACAGAAAGTTAGGTGGGTAGATGAGATTAAGAAGTTTGCAGGTATAACGTGGCAGCAGAAAGCACAGGACCGGGTTGATTGGCGAAACATGGGAGAGGCCTTTGCCCTGCAGTGGGCGCAGACAGGCTGATGATGATGATGACCGGTGGTGTCTGTCGCCCACGTTGACTCCATTCCTTGATCTTGCTTGCATGTGCTTGCGGGGACTTTGTCCGTCCCTCCTTCCAGCGTCCTACACCCCCTCTCTCCTCTCCTACGCTCCCCCCCCCCTTTCTCTCCTCTAGGAATCCTCTACTCTACGGAGCGGCGCCCGCGTCCCGTTGACTCCATTCCTTGATCTTGCTTGTGCTTGCGGGGGGCTTTGTCCGACCCTCCTTCCCACGTCCCACAGCGCATGCGCGTCCCCTCCCCGTCTCCTCTCCTACTCTCTCCCCTTTCTCTCCTCTAGGAATACTCTATGGAGCGGCGCCCGCGTCCCACACACCCACAGCGCATGCGCGTCTCCTCCCCCTCTCCTACGCCCCCCCCCCCCCCGTTCTCTCCTCTAGGAATCCTCTACTCTACGGAGCGGCGCGCACGACAGGTGGTGCGACAGCTGCATACTCCGCTGGGGGGCGCCACGGTAGTTCCGCGGTATGAAAATGACGGAGCGCGCGCGCCTCATTCTCTCTCCTATGCAGCACCGCGATGAGTGCCCGGGCCGCTGCTTCGCATACACACATGGTTCCCTTTAGCGGGAGATGGGGAAGTTTTTTAGATGCGAAGCATCTTATGCTCGGGGCTATGTCCGTCCCGCGTCCCCCCGTCCGGCCACTTTCATGAAGTAGGGAAGCACTCATTATGCGAACCAGAACACTGTAGTAATATGAAGGCCGTCAACCCTACCACAGTCATCAGAGTCATGGCCGAGAGCACAGAGGGGCTGCTTAGCAATGGCTAGGCAGGTGGTGTCTGTCGCCCAAGTTGACTCCATTCCTTGAGTCATGGCCGAGAGCACATAGAGGCTGCTTAGCAATGGCTAGGCAGGTGGTGTATGTCGCCCAGGTTGACCCCATTCCTTAATCTTGCTTGCATGTGTTTGGAGGGGGCTTAGTCCGTCCCTCCTTCCCGCGTCCCATACCACCACAGCGCATGCGCGTCCCCCCCCCCCTCTCTCTACTACGCTCACCCCCCTTTCTCTCCTCTGGGAATCCTCTACTCTACGGAGCGGCTCCCGCGTCCCACACCCCCCCACAGCGCATGCGCGTCCTCTCCCCCCTCTCTCCTCTAGGAATCTTCTACTCTACGGAGCGGCTCCCGCGTCCCACACCCCCCACAGCGCATGCACGTCCCCTCCCCTCTATCTTCTCTCCTACGGTCCCCCCCCCGTCCTTTCCTCGAGGAATCCTCTACGGAGCGGCGCGCACGAAAGGTAGTGTGACAGCTGCGTACTCCGCTGGGGGCGCCTCGGCAGTTCCGCGGTATGAAAATGACGGAGCGCGCGCGCTTCATTCTCTCCTGTGCAGCGCCGCGATGAGCGCCCGGACCGCTGCCATGAAATGAGAGCGGCGACGTTCCTCCCGCTCAAGCTATCTCCCCGCTGCTTCGCATCCACACATGGTTCCCTTTAGCGGGAGATCGGGAATTTTTTCTTCCTTTTAGATGCGGAGCATCTTATGCTGGGGGCTCTGTCCGTCCCTCCCGCGTCCGGTCACTTTCATGAAGTCGGGAAGCACCCATTATGCGAACCAGAACACTGTAGTAATATGAAGGCCGTCAACCACTAGCACAGTCATCAGAGTCATGGCCGAGAGCACAGAGAGGCTGCTTAGCAATGCCTAGGCAGGTGGTGCCTGTTGCCCAGGTTGACCCCATTCCTTGATCTTGCTTGCATGTGTTTGGAGGGGGGCTTAGTCCGTCCCTCCTTCCCGCAGCCCACACCACCATAGCGCATGCGCGTCCCCTCCCCCCTCTCTCTCCTACGCTCACCCCCTTTCTCTCCTCCAGAAATCCTCTACCCTACGGAGCGGCCCCCGCGTCCCACACCCCCCACAGCGCATGCGCGTCCCCTCCCCTATCCTCTCCTACGCTCACCCCCTTTCTCTACTCTAGGAACCATCTACTCTACGGAGCGGCGCCCGCTTCCCACATCCCCACAGAGCATGCGCGTCCTCTCCCCCCTCTCTCCTCTAGGAATCATCTACTCTACGGAGCGTCCCACACCCCCCACAGCGCATGCACGTCCCCTCCCCCCTCTCTCTCCTCTCCTACGGTCCCCCCCCCCCGTCCTCTCTTCTGGGAATCCTCTACGGAGCGGCGAGCCCGACAGGTGGTGTGACAGCTGCATACTCCGCTGGGGGGCGCCACGGTAATTCCGCGGTATGAAAATGACGGAGCGCGGGCGCCTCATTCTCTCTCCTGTGCAGCGCCGCGATGAGCGCCCGGACCGCTGCCGTGAAATGAGAGCGGCGACGTTCCTCCCGCTCAAGCTAATTATCTCCCCGCTGCTTCGCATCCACACATGGTTCCCTTTAGCGGGAGATGGGGAATTTTTTTAGTTGTCAGTGTATG
The DNA here is from genome assembly GCA_030522465.1 of Rhipicephalus appendiculatus. NCBI lineage: Eukaryota > Metazoa > Arthropoda > Arachnida > Ixodida > Ixodidae > Rhipicephalus > Rhipicephalus appendiculatus. The sequence continues at coordinate 8,068 of JALIZH010006909.1, forward strand.
CTGAGGATAGGCATAACGTCAGTCATTTTTTGATAAATGCTGTGTTAAGTTGGAGTAGATCTTTGACTATCAGTTACGGAGAAGTTTTAAATTGCTTCGCTAGTTCACGGGGCTTCTGGCTTTCAGCCGTTTCGAGCTGCAGTTCTGTAGCCACCTGTCACACACAATTAGCTCGGCGCCTCAGTCGAAGCAATACTCCACCAGCACACTAAGAACAGAGCTAGAAGCTGAAGTGACAAAATGGGTAAGTCCCCCCCTCCCCTAGAAAAAAAAATTCCCCATCTCCCACTAAAGGGAACCATGTGTGGATGCGAAGCAGCGGGGAGATAATTAGCTTGAGCGGGAGGAACGTCGCCGCTCTTATTTCACGGCAGTGGTCCGGGCGCTCATCGCGGCGCAGCGCAGGAGAGAGAATGAGGCACGCGCGCTCCGTCATTTTAATACCGCGGAACTACCGTGGCGCCCCAAGCGGAGTAATCAGCTGTCACACCACCTGTCGTTCGCGCCGCTCCGTAGAGGATTCCTAGAGGAAAGGACGGGGGGGGACCGTAGGAGAGGAGAGAGAAGGGACGTGCATGCGCTGTGGTGGTGTGGGACGCGTGAGCCGCTCCGTAGAGTAGATGATTCCAAGAGGAGAGAGGGGGAGAGGACGCGCATGCGCTGTGGGGATGTGGGACGCCGGAGCCGCTCCGTAGAGTAGATGATTCCTAGAGTAGAGGAAGGGGTGAGCGTAGGAGAGGGGACGCGCATGCGCTGAGGGGGGTATGTGGGACGCGGGGGGCCGCTCTGTAGAGTAAACGATTCCTAGAGGAGAGAAAGGGGGGTGAGCTTAGGAGAGAGAGGGGGGAGGGGACGCGCATGCGCTGTGGTGGTGTGGGACGTACGCGGGAAGGAGGGACGGACTAAGCCCCCTCCAAACATATGCAATGGGGTCAACCTGGGCGACAGACACCACCTGCCTAGCCATTGCTAAGCAGCCTCTCTGTGCTCTCGGCCATGACTCAAGGAATGGTGTCAACCTGGGCGACAGACACCACCTGCCTAGCCATTGCTAAGCAGCCTCTCTGTGCTCTCGGCCATGACTCAAGAAATGGTGTCAACCTGGGCGACAGACACCACCTGCCTAGCCATTGCTAAGCAGCCTCTCTGTGCTCTCGGCCATGACTCAAGGAATGGTGTCAACCTGGGCGACAGGACACCACCTGCCTAGCCATTGCTAAGCAGCCTCTGTGTGCTCTAGGCCATGACTCTGATGACTGTGTTAGGGTTGACGGCCTTCATATTACTACAGGGTTCTGGTTCGCATAATGGGTGCTTCCCTACTTCATGACAGGGGCCGGACGCGGGACGCGGGACGGGGGGACGCGGGACGGGGGGACGCGGGACGGGGGACGCGGGACTCGGGACACGGGAGGGACGGACAGAGCCCCGAGCATAAGATGCTGCGCATCTAAAAGGGGCGGGGGGGCGTGAACTTAGCTAGCTGTTCAGTTGAAACATGATTCATTTACTGCATTACAAAACTCCGAACACGGTCTTCTGCAGGGAAGATATTTCTCTTTACGACCTCTTCTCCTAAACTGCGAGGGGAGCCCTATTGTGGAAAGTTAAAAGGTGGAGAGGATGTAATAAAAAAAATGTGCGAAAAACCGAAAAGCGTTTAACATTGTCCTTTAAAGGGACCCTGAAATGGTTTTGATGATTTTGCACAAACACGTTGGGCCGGTAGACGAAGTCCGAAGGGTCATTGACAGACTGATTTAAGCTCTCTGCGTAAACTGTGTAATTTATTACAACGCTTTAAAGCTACGAATCGCTGCAGATCACTGCGGTGGTGAGATGCTTTTCGAAATAAACTCAGTTGCAAGTTGAGCGTCTTTTCTTCTAAGTGGTCTTTCTTTCCTTCCAAGCCTTCGCTCTCAATGCCAGAGATCACTGCGGCTCAGCCAAACGCATTTTCAACCGCCCATAAATTTACAGTACGACATCCACTAGAAGCGCGACGTCACCCAGGCTGCTGATCTGATTGGGTGTGGAATGCGCATAAGATTTAGCAGTGCTTCCACCGGGGCTAGTTGGTATGGCATTTTGAAGTGAAACGATGTGCTACATAGATGAACGGAGACAAAATAACACAAGAACACGAAACGGACAAGGACCTTGCGCACCAACAGCTGTCCCAGCTATATTTAGCCAAGGGTTAAAAAATACTATATTACAGGCAGACGAGGGAAATCAGTTGCATATGGCTCACAGCCACCTCGCGCACTACAGACATTTTTTAGATGTGAAGCATCTTATGGCGAAGCTTAATCCGGTGGTGTGCCGCGTGGCCTCCCTTACTGCGCATGCGCAAACCCTTTCAAAAAAAAAAATATAAAACCTCCAATCCCCCCCTCTCTCTCCTCTAGGCATCCCTCCCCGCGGCAACCACACCCTCACTGCGCATGCGCCTCCCCTCCTCTCTCCCCTCCTACGCTCCCCCCTCTCTCCTCTAGGCATCCCTGCCCGTGGCGTCCACACTCCCACTGCGCATGCGCGTCCCTCCTCTCTCTCCTCTAGGCATCCCTGCCCGCGGCGTCCACACTCCCACTGCGCATGCGCGTCCCCTCCTCTCTCTCATCTCCTACGCTCCCCCCTCTCTCGCCTCGCGACGCCGACGCAGGCAGCGTCTGCTAGCGAGTTTCTTGGTTGAAAAAACCGACTGCTCGCGCTGCACAGCCGTTCACTGGCCAAATGGCAATGGATTTTGACCTGCAAGGTGGTGCCGGTGGGAGATTTCTCCTGTGCGCTGTTGAACAATAAATATTCGCAGCGTGCGCGTTAACTAAAAGCGGACTGCGGGTCTCTGTGTCCAGTCGGAGTCTCCTGTCTCTCATTGCCCATTAGCAGCGATTGGCATGTTCCAGTAGCAAACACCGCTCCATCACTGCGTGCTTTGCGCCTCCCCAGTTTTCTCTCCTGCGCAACGTAAGGTCCCTCTATTTTTCAAAGGTAGCGCAAACCATTGTCCAAAAAGGAAAGGGAGAATGTCCTCCCCGCCCTCTGCGTCTCTCCTCTCTTCTTCGCCCTTTTGTGCTCCCCTATTGGACCAGGCCCGACACATGACCAGTTGTCCCCGATGACCCCTCTGCCTCTTGCTCTGGCGCCGGAAAACGACGCCATTATCGGGCGTAGAAACACCGCCGCACGTGCGCGCTGTGCGTGAGCGCAGGCTTCTTATAGCTTTTTGCAGTTTGAAAGACGCCATCGGCTGCAGCCAGATGCCAACTTGTTGCGCTGTTGGATGCTCGAACAGCATTGCCAAGGGTGACAAGTTTTTTGCTGTTCCTCGATCACTACTAAACCCTTTCGCGTATATTTGCCATTCGAACTCTTTTAGATGAAGCTTAAGGCTCGATACTGATGCCTAAGTTAGACACAAAAAAAAAAAAGCGCCGTGACATTATCGGCCACGCTTTCCCGCACACAATATTTACAGCGAAATCCTTAGTGTTCGCAATTTACTAATTGTTTTGCTAAAATTTTACTGCAATGTTTGAGAAAAATATTTTTGCAAGATCTCTGTTTTCTCGCTCAGCCCGTAGATTTTACAAAATTTATTTGCCAAAAGTCGTTAAAAATTTCCTCTGAGAAAGTCGGAGCTGTTTTTTTAGCGCTCATTTTTTTTAGCGCTCATAAATACAGTGAAACCTCGGTGATACGAATCTCAGGGGACCATCAAAAATATTCGTATCATCCGAAATTCGTATCACCAGAAAGCATAAAAAAATTAGCTTGCGACAAAGGAAAGCTCGTGTACATTTTCATTTGTTGTTTGTCAGGGCCGTAACAACCTAAGGAAGAACTCTGAATGATTGTCAGTGAAGTTTTTAGATGTCGGCAATCACACCAGTACTCGTATATATACGGTCCGTACGAGCGTGTTTAATTAATGAACCACGTGCGTTGTGACCCGCGACAGCAGTAGCACCTTCCAGATTTTAGTATGCTTTTTTTGAATTACACTGAAGTACTGCGGTGAAAGTAACGGAAGAAGTGCTTTGACGCGATAGATCAGGGCCACAAAGTTACAGAACTATGGTGCTACGTTATGATTTTCTTATCGCGAAAGTGTTGGGAATGTTTTTTGTGAGATTTACGGCCGTGCTCGCTCAAATACGACTTCAACAGTCGCGCATGTTGACGTTTTGAGACCTGACTCTTTCGCCAAGACAGTCGTCACCTTCTTTCGGTCCTCGTCCACCTTTCATAGGATGTCTGATGCACGAGGCAGGCACGTGTAAACACAGTACAACGACAGCAGCTCGCGTCGACGCGTTAGAAAAAAAAAGCATGGCGCCAATGCCCTAGCTCTGTAATCTAAACGCGAAGGCACACGGAGGCACATTAGAGCCTCAAAGATTCGCGCACACATTCTCGGAGGCCGTGACGCGTCTCTGAAGGTTTATTCTGACCGTAAGAAAAAAAGATATTTTTCTTACACCGTGATTCTGACGATTTGGCGGTGCGGCGCGCATGTCTGCTCTTGCGTTTCCGCGCTTGCAGGTGCTTGGCGCGTCTTCCGCGACAGCGCGGACCGCCCTCTTCATACCTGGGCGGTAGTGTAAGTTCGTATCAAACGTCCCAGGGTCAAAATCGGTTCGTAACAACCGTAGTCCATTACACTGCAGGCCAATGGGGCTTGGCCGGGACCAAAGAAAAATTCGTATCACCCCGAAATTCGTATGAGCTGTGTTCGTATCACCGAGGTTTCACTGTAGAGGGTGGTGATGAGATGTGTACGATAAAGAAAGAGACATGGCAAGTAAGTAGCATCGATTGATCAGCGTAATTTACTTAGCAATATGCTGTAAAGCTGCCCGCGCGCAAACTATAATTTTAAACGCATGTTTGTTCTGTCAACGAGAAAGAGCGTCTTTGATTCGCTACAATAATTGCGTTTTCTTTGTTTCAACTAGTTATAAATCTGTGATCAATGGAAATTAAAAACAGTTATTTCCATTTGGAGGCTTCATTACTGAGGGAGGGACCTGCTCGCTGTTCTCGCCCAATTAGTGACGAACGCGGGAGGGTGCGTTCACGAGCTTACCGTTAGCCAATTAACGAAGAAAAATGTCCATGCTCTCCTGTGAACAAAGGAGCGTATTTTAGCAATGGGAATACCAGTATGACATCTCACAAACTGAGCACACTGGAAGAGTCTCCAATTAAAGAGCTAGCTCCAATTAATGAGCACGAGCAGCACGCGATGGAACCAAGAAGATATTTACCCGAGGGGGGCAACAGAAGCGCGTGAACGCAGTTCGAAACTTAAAAGAATGCACGCTGGGGATATTTAGCAAATAAGTTCTTCCGCCGTGTAGTGTGTTCATAATTTGATGTAGCGTCTGATTTTCCAAAATGCGTCTTGTGAACAAACACCACGGTATCCGAAAAGAAAAACGGCAGCTGTAAAGACTTCCTAGGATTACGCTTAACATGTTCTGCCTCTTGTTCACCTGGTGCGAGCGACGCATCCTACATTTGTGAAGTCAAATACAATGCACAAATGCTAGGTTTTCACGTTGTCAAAGCAGGCCCCTAGTCCAGAAAGCTGTTCGCGCGTAAGGTGCCGCAATGGGATTTCTTATATATGCCGGCACCAGTGTGCGATTTGTTGCTTACAAAACGCGAAATGATAGCTAATGTACCGGCCAACCACAAACTATTTTTACTACACATCTTACGTACGAACAGCTGTGTGAATCTGCGCCCATAATTGTCGCATTTCCAAGCAAGTATAAGCAAGCGCTTCGACGCACCGCATGCGGGCTGGGCGCGTCTTGCGAGTCTCGCCCAATAATGGCGGCCGGGAGTGACGGGCGAGGAGGAAACGGCGCTGAGAGGAGGAGTTCGCGCTACCTTTGAAAAATAGAGGGACCTTAGCGCAACGCTGCGATGAGCGCCAGCGTCCACGCCGCCGCCAGTGTAAGCGTTAGCGCCCGCTGCTTCACATCTACACATGGTTCCCTTTAGCGGGAGATGGTGTAATTTTTTCTTTGGTAATTAACTAATTTGTAATTAGGATTAATTAACTAAATTGTTAAAGGGACCCTGAAACGGTTTTGACGATTTTGTACAAACACATTGGGCCAGTAGACCAAGTCCTAAGGCTCATTTACAGACTAATTTAAGCTCTCTGCTTACACTGTGCAATTTATTACAACGCTATAAAGCTGCGAATCGCTGCAAATCACTGCGGCTCAGCCCAACGCGTTTTCAACCGCCCATTGCGAGTACGACATGCAGTGTGGGCACGACGTCATTGGGGCTGCTGGCGACGTCACTGGGGCTGCGGTGTGCGCGCATGAAAAATTGGCTGGCAGGGTGGCGGCACCTGTCGGAGAAGATATCAACCACTCCGCGATGTCTCTGTTGCCAGACGGCGTGCGTGCTGCCGGGCGCACTGGGCTATGGTCTCCGAGATGCACGCAACCTGTCAGCGTGCAATCTCGGAGGTGATCACTGGGCGAAGCTCAAATCGTCGAGTGTGCTCACGTGAGCTCTGCGATCGCCAGCGATGCCAGCGTGTCTCATGAGTTGAGGAGGCAAGGCAGGGGTGAGAAGGAGGGTATGATACAATTGTCCGTAGCCGCCTTGGTACACGGCGTGCCGCTAAATTTGTGGTGCCAATGGTTCGATGATGCTCTAGTCTCAACGCTGACAAAGCTTCAAATAACCGTTTCAGGGTCCCTTTAAAGGGACCCTGAAACGGTTTTAACGATTTTGTACAAACCCATTGAGCCAGTAGACCAAGTCCTAAGGCTCATTTACAGACTAATTTAAGCTCTCTGCGTACACTGTGCAATTGATTACAACGCTATAAAGCTGCGAATCGCTGCAGATCACTGCGGCTCAGCCCAACGCGTTTTCAACCGCCCCTCCCCAGTATGACACGCAGTCTGCGCACGATCTGATTGGCTGCGGTGTGCGCGCACGAAAAATTGGCTGGTAGGGTGGCGGCACCTGTCGGAGCCGATATCAACCCCTCCGCGATGTCTCTGTTGCCAGACGGCGTGCGTGCTGCCGGGCGCACTGGGCTATGGTCTCCGAGATGCACGCAACCTGTCAGCGTGCAATCTCGGAGGTGATCACTGGGCGAAGCTCAAATCGTCGAGTGTGCTCACGTGAGCTCTGCGATCGCCAGCGATGCCAGCGTGTCTCATGAGTTGAGGAGGCAAGGTAAGAAGGAGGGTATGATATAATTGGCCGTAGCCGCCTTGGTACACGGCGTGCAGCGAAATTTGTGGTGCCAATGGTTCGATGATGCTCAAGCCTAAACGCTGACAAAGCTTCAAATAACCGTTTCAGGGTCCCTTTAAAAGCCGATCTCAGAGACGATGCTTTGAGTTGGGCAGGAAAGAAGAGAAAGCGATGGGAAGAGCCTGAAACACGTCGAACAATATATATATATATATATATATATATATATATATATATATATATATATATATATATATATATATATATATATATATAAACTTTATTTGTGCAGGCCTTGAAGAGCATGTCACCGTGCGCATCGCACTCTGCGCGGCTTCCTTAATTGCTTGCTCAATGCCACAGGACAAGCCATTTTGACAAGCGCAGAAGAATTTCGGCCACAGTGCACATTACTCTGGAGGCGCTTAGAGCGCATATTAGGCACCTTGCTCGTGCCCCTGCCCACCACCTCGCTTCACTTCCAGAAGACCGACCGAGTGCCTCCTTTTGTAAGAGAATACTGGCTTATCGTGACTTCCTTCCAACAGACCACACGCCTCCGGAACGCATCCTGACACCCCCTTGGTGTTTGGGCCGACCAAAACTGCGCTTGACAGTGCCAGGGATCCGCAAGAAGGCGGAGCTCTCGTCGCCAGCTCTGAAGCAGTTGACTCTGCTCATGCTGCACGAAGTATACAAAGACCATATTAAACTTTACACGGACGGCTCAACAACTGTTGGAGGATCTGCAGGAGCTGTGATCTTCCCAGCAAAGGCCGAAAGCATCCAGTTTCGAACGTCACACAAGACGACATCGACAGCCGCGGAGCTCGCGGCACTCCGCAGCGCACTCCGCAGGATCGACAGAGAAGTTCAACTAAAGTGCACTATTTTTACCGATTCGAAACCAGCTTTGCAGTGCCTTCGAACTGCTCTACGTCGTGGGCCTCAAGACCAATTGGTGCTGGAAATACGACAGCTATACCATCAGCTAATAGACAAGGGGCACGACGTAACTCTTCAGTGGTTACCAGGTCACTGCGGCATCACTGGTAATGAGCATGCCGACGACGCAGCTAAGAATGCTCATGAAAACGGCGAGATGGAACCTATTCCACTATCAAGAAGCGACGCAGCAGCAAAGATTAATATGCTCGCGCATGATGTCGCAAGGTCTATGTGGAACACGCCCGGTTTTCTCCACACCCGTCTTCACAGCCTGGATCCATGTCTACGACTTGAAATTCCATTTGGCCTACCCCGATCTGAGACGACCGTTCTCTGCCGCATGTGGCTTGGGGTGTCGTTTACGAACGCCTTTGCTTACCGCATCGGATGGGCAGACAGTGCTGCATGTGAACATTGCGGCACTGATGAAACCATTGCACACGTTTTATGTCAGTGCCCTCAGTACAGCTCTCAGAGACAGTCCCTCGCAGCAGTGTTTGCGCGACTCGACGACGAACCTCTTTCTGAGAAGTTGATATTGAAATGCCGGGGAGATCGAGCTTCACGCCTGAAAGCGACGAAGGCGCTGTTGAAGTTCCTGCGAGCTACCCGCCTCGTTGAACGCTTGTGACACTCCTGTGTTTGTGTGTCTGTGTTTCTGCTTCCCTCCCTCTCTCATTCCTCTCTTCCTTACTTTTCTGTCTCCCCTTACCCCTTCCCCAGTGCAGGGTAGCCAACCAGATATTTGATTTCCGGTTAACCTCCCTGTCTTTCCGCATCCCATCTCTCTCTCTCTCTCTTTTATTTGTGCAGGGAAATATGCGGGGATTTTTGGCGATGTATGCGGGGAAAAATGCTGGAAATGGGGAATTTTCGGGCCTCGGAAAGGTAATTCTTCTGTCGAAGACGGAACATCACTGGATTGAATCACTGGATAACATTGTGATGCCCTTCAAGTTGTTGGTGCCGAAAAAAGCTAGGTAACAGCGCAGCACCAGACGTGAGCAATGCTCAGGGTCGAGTCGGAAGACCCATGTACGCCAAGTCCAGTGCCTTTGTGGTAAAGCAATGCGCCTCGAAATGGAGCCCGCCAACGCGACTGTTCTGCACGGGGGACCAGTCCTGATACTCCTGACGTCCACAAGCGCACACGAACTCGATCCACTTCTGCCGCCGAGGTTCGTCGCGGGGAAACGTATTGCAGCGATACGCCTGATCCCGCCTTCGACGTGCAGAAGGAAACAGCGCAGAAGAATTTCGGCATTGTGGCCTGTCACTGCAGCCCAGGCAGCACAGGGAAGTCAAGAAGTCCTAGGGAGCAGGAAACGGGAAAGCTGTCGCCGAACACAAAACTTTCAACGCGTGCGCTGCGGCAGCGCCTCCTCTTGGCCGCGGCCACACACTCGCGAACAGCCGCCGAGCAGTCACCAACAGCGCAGCGGCGAGCGCGTCAAAACAGAAGTGGCGGCTACGATGTCATCATAACTTGATAGTAGGGGGGTCACCTCGGGTCACCTCCGAGGGTGTCAATGACGCCAGGTGCGGCCTGTAATGCTGGATCGCGCACGCGAACTTCAAAATTCATATAAAATACCTTCCAAGCTTTATTCGCTGTCGATATTTTGCAGATGGTACACGCATGTACACGGGAATCGATCCAGCGGGCTATCTCGGCCGCGAAATTTTGTGTCAGTACCCCTTTAATATTCCCCACCAGAATCATGAGAACTTTAATATCCCTGCTCTCCCTAAAACATGCATCCTGTTCATCACGAGCATAGAAGGCAACAACGAGCTAAATCCCTTCAGAAAAAGTTCTTTAACTGCAATGATGCGTGAGAGGGAGGCAGAAAATTACATGGGCAGATGAGATTAAAGGAGCACTGACATCAAATTTACGCATGTGGATTTTTTTGCATCCGCGAGTAGCTATCGACCCCCAAGTAACGATTATCGACTCAAAATGCAGCGGAGGGACGAATAAGTACCAGTAAAGTTGATTAATATATCCGGTATCGAACGCGATTCAAAACGGGAGGAAAACCCGCCAAATTGTAGTGCTGGTAGCGCTACCTCGCGGCCACGTCGGGGCCGCTCCCCAGCTGATTCCGCTGCCACAAAAAAAGGTGACGTCACGTCCAGCTGACATCGTTGACATAGTCCTGCTAGGAGCACATGTCTTTGTCGTCAACATCGTCGTCCTCGCCGTCGTCGCGGTCAACATCGACAAGCGACCCACTGGCTGCGTTGAGGTTCGAGGCTTGGAAATGCATGAAAGGACACGCACTTTCCGCTTTTTCCGCGCCACGACGGGCAGTTTCGCACTACGCAGCGGCTCCCCGACATCCTGGCACGTACTGTTTCGCTCCGAATGATCGCACTCGCGCTCGCACACGACAAATCAGTCGATGCGACACGACGTACCGCACGCACAGATCAACACAGCAAGGAGAGCCACCACTGAGACCATCGCCGGGCGTCGGCCGCCACAATAAACACACTCAGACCGTCGACGTCATTGTTGCTAGCGTATCACTATATAGCGTACGTCACAAGTGTGATTCTATCACACCTCACACGTTGCACTAGTGTCGATGTCGCAGGGCATTCAGTTTTCCGTTGAGCGTTCATACGCTGTTTACCCTCAAAATAAAATAACTTCCACACGAGGGACGGCATTCAAATTTGGCCAAGACGACCTATGCATACCGAGCAATCGAATGAAGGACACATCTCGACTTTGAAATTTAATGTCAGTGCTCCTTTAAGAAGTCTGCAGGTATAACGTGGCAGCAGAAAGCACAGGACCGGGTTGATTAGCGGAACATGGGAGAGGCCTTTGCCCCGCAGTGGGCGTAATCAGGCTGATGATGATGATGATGATGATGATGATGATGATGATGCGGTCTATGTCGATGCTGCAGAGTATCCGTGTGGACAGAAATTCGCCTTATCAGTTGTTACCTCTACCGGCAGTGTTGCAACGGCAGCATTCATTCGAGCCTCGTCTTCGGAAGAGGCGGAGGAGGCCGCGGTGGCACTCGCCGCTACAATTGCTAATTCGTCTGTCATTATATAGGCGTGCGCACGAGGGGAGCAGAGGGGGCGCCCCCCCCTTTAACTAAGAGGGGGGGGGGGGTGCAAAGTCGGCCCTATGGGAAACGTGCAGCACCTACAGGGGGGCCTGCACCTGTGCGCCGTCAGCGCCGCGAGTGGCGACTTGCGGCCGCTTCAGTGTCAACTGGCGTGCTACGAATCGTCGTCTCCGTCAGCTACGCGCGCGTTGTATGCAAGTGCGTGTGCGCGAAGGAGGTTTGATAAAACGGGTAGGCTTGCAGAAAGTTATCAGTGCATGATTCTTTTGGGGCCCCAAACGAGGAGAAAGGACATAAATTTACGGAATCAATCATGTTTTCGATGTGACGTAGCAGAGACGTGCGGCAGAGTGTTTTGAAAGGGCGATTCGTGCGGCCGGCCAGCGTAAAGCTCAAAGCCGTCACCATCGATGTTTGTAAACATTATTTCTTGCCATTTTGCGTGGTTATTGTTGAGTAAACGATGAAATTTGTGTCTGACATGTGTTAGACAACCCCTTGCTATGCGCGCAAGTAGTACGTACGGTCGCCGAACTGCCCGTGTTGCATTTAGTAATGCGTGGCATTTGCGCGAAGTTTTCTGTCCAGTAGTTCAGCTCCGTTTGTAGGCGTTGCTCGGGCTGCATGATACCTTGAGTAAATTTGTCACGTGCCAGCTTTGCACGCGATATCTGAGCTATCACGTAGCGCAATCGAACGGCGTGACCAGGCTTCGCTTGCACGCCCATTGCTGTTAAAGGACCCCTGACAGCAAAAGTTTTGTTTGCGACTTTTTTACAGTAATTTGTAGCTTTGCGTCTGGTAATGCTGAAATTGAATCGTAAATGCTCTAACGCATCGTATAATTAATTCTCGTGGTCTGCGACGCATTTTGCCTGGCATGCGTGACTTCTTCCTTAATGTTACTGTTTACGCACTGCGATACGGGGGAAAAACAGCGGCAGTGTACTAGGGAGAATTGCTGGATCTGTCGATTGCTTTTCGCCAACGCATTGTGGACTACAGACTCGAGATCACTTTTCCGGATGCCCCTCGGTTCCTCCAGCACGTTAAAAATATCAGTTAACAAGCGTGGAGATGTAAATTCACAGCGAACTAGCTACAGCATGTACTTCATAAACGTGCCCGCGGGATCACTTGCTTTACGTGGAGGCGGCCGCCCCCTCTAGTCACCTAAGGAAGGGCGCCTAGCCTGCCCCATACATTGACTTAATAGGGAAGGGAGGCGCTGCGACGAGCCGTCTCCCCCTCTGAAGGGGAACCCAGCGCACGCCTACGCGTGGCGTCCACTAATCCAGTGTTCCCGCCGGTTTCTGAAGCACAGTCACGGCGGAAAACTGAAAAACGTTGTTCCAGGTGCGTAGTTATTATAGTTATCGGCACATTTTACGACACAGCAATTCATACGCGACATTGTGAAGCACCGCTAACAACCTGACACGCCTGCGCTCATGGGTCGGCTGCTGCACGGAGCACGCCAATTCCTTTCGTTCACTCCCGCACCGAGGCGCCACCGGCTCAGTGCACGTTCCTCATACATTGACCTTATAGGGGAGCGGGGCACTTCAACGAACCCCCCCCCCCCTGAAGGGAAACCCTGCGCACGCTTATGATTGTGATTCAAAAACTGCCATACACAACTTCGAAGCGGGTAGGGTTTGCAGGGTAGCCCTAGCCAATCTTTCCCGTAATCCGCCATCCCAACCTGTAGCGTTAATCTGGACACCTGCCCATGCAGGCCTAATTGGAAATGAAGTGGCCCATGCAAGCGCTCGAGCTTTAACGATCCGAGCACAGGCTAGCCTAGAGGACGCTTCAGAAACCAATAATCTCCCTCCTGCATGTACATCTGAAGAAAGATTACTTATATACCACGACATTTGCGGGCATTATCGCCTCGGTCGCCGAAGCCTACCGCCTTTACTGCGGCAGTCCTCACGCAGACGTGAGGTTCTATGGCGTAAACTACAAACCCGGACTTTTCTCTGCCCTGCCTTACGCCACAAAATTTACCCCTGAATGTTCCCTTATTCGGACTCCTTCCCTCCTTCCCGCGTCCCACACCACCGCAGCGCATGCGCGTCCCCTCCCCCTTTCTCTCTCCTCTCCTATGCTCATCCCCTTTCTTCCTCTAGGAATACTCTACTCTACGGAGCGGCGCCCGCGTCCTACACCCCCCACAGCGCATGCGCGTCCCCTCCCCCCTCTCTCTCCTCTCCTACGCTCGCCCCCTTTCTCTACTCTGGGAATCGTTTACTCTACGGAGCGGCGCCCGCGTCCCACAGCGCATGCGCGTCCTCTCCCCCCTCTCTCCTACGCTCACCCGCTTTCTCTACTCTAGGAATCCTCTACTCTACGGAGGGGCTCCCGCGTCCCACACCGCCACAGCGCATGCGCGTCCCCTCTCTCTCCTCTCCTACGGTTCCCCCCCGTTCTCTCCTCTAGGAATCCTCTACGGAGCGGCGCGCGACAGAAGGTGCGACAGCTGCATACCTGCTGGGGGCACCACGGTAGTTCCGCGGTATAAAAAATGTTGCAGTGGCTTAGCTCGGCTATGCCAGGATATACGTAGCGTTAGCAAAGGTTCAGCTGATTATTCTTAGCTTTCCTGATTGTCTAGGATTAGCTTTATTATCATGCTTACTGCTGCTCCAATGACACACACACGGTATACGTATTATGTGCCCCATGTATATTAATTTTTTGCTCAACGTCGTTGCTTCTCTATTGCCACTAAGACGGCTCGGTGATCAGTGAAGTAACACGCTGCCGTCTCTATGGCCCCAACGCAGTATTTGGAATTATCTGTCTCTGATAGACAAGATGAATGGTGGTGAATCCCAAATCCTGCTCAAATCCTGCTTCCATGAATCCCAAAACCCAGCTTGGGACGCTAATTGCCAGGCAACTACTTCGGGATCCGATGAGTCAAGCTTCTCCGCTCTTCTGCGCCGTTGAGCAGCATTTGCGCTCTCCTTCTCCATGGCTATACCACACTGGCAAACGCCAGTCAGAAGCGCCGCGGCTCCAGCGCAGTGTCAGACGGCGACTGCACCACTGCACTGCGAAGGCGAATAGCTGCGCGCGCGTGCCGGCGCCACTGCGTCTACCACGGCTACGACGTCACTCCTCTGGAATGCGCAGACCGGCAGCGGTGAGTCGCGCGCGGCGGCTGCGTGACATCACCGATCCTCGCGCATGCGCAGCACGGCTCTTGATGAGCCGGCCGTGCTGCTGCGCTGCTTTCGGAGCCACGAGCGGCGGCTGGTCAGACCTGTAATGTCTTCGGCATAAATAAATAAAAGAAAAGTTCTCTTTCGGATGCTGGGATTCGAACCCGTACCCTCATGCTCGGAAGGCGAGTCTCTTTACCACTAGGCTACACTCCCATGCTTTAATAGAACGAATACGTGTACATCTAAGGCATTTGAATGTACCACCCACGGTGCAAAACAAATGTAGAAAGACAACACTTTCTATCCAGACTATAGTAATTTTTGTGGTAGCGCATTAAACATCCTCTGCACGACATGGGGGGACTGTACACACCAGAAAATTTTTTCCTTTGAAAAAATGTAATCTCAAACTTTTGATTCGGTGGTCTTCCCAGTGGAAGCGAGCATAGGTACGCCATCTGGCGGGTGTTCAGACCTACGTCTGCTCGGCCGCCGTAATGCTCGAGTGGCCGCTCTTTAGTATATTTGTCTATGCTTGAGGCCCCCATACTTGAGAGGCGGCCGCGACGCGACCGTTTTCTGCATGGTGTGAAGCGAAATGTTCCAGCAAGTTTCAAACGCGAGCACAGGAAGAAGAAAGTAACGCGCAGGACAAGGCAAAAAGGCTGGACTTACAACTGAAGTTTATTAAAAGACAGTATTCCCTAGAAAATCGCCACGCATGCGTAAAGAGCCAAGAGCATAATCATGTGAACATACTATCTGAACCGCTCCACCTCTCTTTTTTTGTTCTTTTTTTTCTTAACCGGACCTTAAAACGTGTTCTACATGGGAAAATATAGATTCGATCGCCAGTATTGACATTATTTATCAGTGATATGCACCGAAAGTTCACCGACACATAATTCAGCGCCCAACTTCCTAATGTGGAAAGCTTCGCACATTTCTCTAGTCTATTACGTTCCCTCCCCACAATCGAGACTGCCAAAAAGGGTTGCGCATCCGCACCTTTTGCAATGCAAGGGCAAGTGCCCTAGCTCTTGTGCATATTGGCAGCAAATTGCGATGTTCACGCATTCGCTCGTTGAGGCATCGGCCCGCCTGGCCAATGCCACCTAGAAAAATAATTCAGGCCTGCTCACTACGCCGGGCATGGCCTCTGACGTCACCTCAGTTTTGCCCCTTGTCTGCTGCCGAGTAGACGGGCGCATGCATGCTCCCGTCGTTCGAGAGAGCAGGATTGCTAAGCCTGACGAAGCCTGTCGTGTTGTGCTGGTGTTTCTTTTGGCGACTGCATGAAGATGACCGTGCTTTTCTGCGTCTGTGAAGTGCTGCGGGGTGACATGATGTGTTTCGTTCACTGAATGTTCGCGTAGTGTACACCTGCAAGCTTTCCCAATGGGGCAGTGCTGCAGGCCCAACTGTCACCGCTTTGTACCGGAGGTCCAAGTGTTTTCATTCCCCCAAGGACGACCAGAAAGCGAAATGAGAGCGTGCCGTTCGTCGGGATGACATTGATATGCGTTCTCTGCGTGA
>JALIZH010006910.1:0-7500 GCA_030522465.1 Rhipicephalus appendiculatus
AACGTTGACAGACTAACATACAAAAGTAGAAGCTTGGACGAGTTGTTTTTGATTCGAGACGCCATGTAGCGCGTGTCACGAACCTAGAAAAAGGGACGGACTAGAAAAAAGAGCGCTGACTTCTAAGATTTGGAAGTCAGAGCTCTTTTTTCTTCTCCGTCTCTTTTTTCTTACGTTCGCGCGCTGCGTTATACGCCGCTAATAGACTAGGGAAAGTACTATGGATAGCGCTTACACTGAAACATTACTCTGGATTGTAAATTTGGCAGAGTGTGCAAGATTTTTTCGCAATAGATTGCGCCATACCTTCCGCGAATGGTGACGTTAGCCCCGGTAACAGACATAACTGATCTCATCCTGTACATCATCGTTTACGTGGGGGGGGGGGGGGGGGGGGGGAGGGGGGTTGACGCATCCAGCGAGCTCCTCTGCGATCACGGATACCATTTTTCGCCCAAGATTATTGACGCTATTCTGCGATGATGCCATGTAGTGACCATCAAAAAAGTTGGGGGGACTCTTAAGCTTCGCCTTTACGAGTTGAACGCGATAGCGATATGTCCCTAGTGCGTACGTCAATCACTTAGTGCATACTATGTAATGGGTAGCATGGTTTAAACCACGAGCAATTATGAGCGGGAAATGTTTTCGAACTTGTTATGCGTCCACTACGTGGTCTTAATTAAGGGAATACGCGCAGTAACGTGCGTGCCTTTTGTAATGAGTGACCGGCTTTCGAATTCGATGTCATTATGATATTCACATGTTTTGACGCCTGATGGCAATGTACGCTTGTATCACGCAATATTACTGCGATATTACGTGTTGTATTGTAACGCCTGTATACAGGAAGCGTGTGTTTGTAAAGCATGAAAGTTATTTTCACTCCATTTCCAAGCAGAGGAAGTTATTTTCACTAATTCTAAGCAGAAGCGTGGCTGTGTGGTAGAACAGCTGCTTGCCACGCAGGCGGGCTGAGTTCGATCCTCACTCGGACCCGGAAATTTTTATTATTTATTTTATTTGCATCTTTCGCGATTTTTCAGTCATGGACAAGATGATGATTTTTCGCTCACAACCAACGCCGCCGACGCCGACACCGACGCCGACGCCGGAATTTCTGCGAAACGAGCTCTTTGACGTTATCGCGTTAATAATCGCTGTTTATCATTCACATAGCAGTGTACTTGCAGAATGACTTAATAGAACGCTTACCAACATTGCTGGCTATGTGCAGTTCTCAGCGATGCGAAAGTGAACACTGAACGTAACTAGTACTCCTGATGGGCGGATGCCAATCTGCAGTATTGATTTCAAAGAGGTACTTTTCTCGATGAAGATATAGTATCGAGAGTTTAGCGCTCAGTAAATGCGTTATGGCACTGTGCCCTCTTTAATATCGCAGAATAGAAGCCAACTGAAGGAACAAATAGTGCTATAGAGGTTGTATAAGCAGGAATAAAGGGCCTCAGACGGCCTGGTCAAAGTTTCCATAGGTTGAGAGATGTTTGTCAAAGGTACCCTGTCGTCCTTGGTGTGTTAGGTTTAGCATGCTTAGTCAGGCGACTTCAGTGTTTAATTTTATGTTGTTCAGCGATGTACCTTTCTGCTGACCGCCGTAGACTGGAACGGTTCTCTGCCATACGCCACCCTCGTGTGGAATATGTCACCTCCTCCATTACAGTGCTCGACGCTCAAGCTTGTTTTCTATTCGACCTTGATCTTATTCTGTCCGTGGCTACTGTTTACTTTCATGTTGGGCCCAGTCGCTCATCTCGCATGCCCGTGATGTAATTTTCGTCG
Organism: Rhipicephalus appendiculatus; assembly: GCA_030522465.1. Classification (NCBI taxonomy): domain Eukaryota; kingdom Metazoa; phylum Arthropoda; class Arachnida; order Ixodida; family Ixodidae; genus Rhipicephalus; species Rhipicephalus appendiculatus. The sequence goes on from JALIZH010006910.1 coordinate 1,804, forward strand.
CAACGCGAGCCCCTAAGATTGCCTCCGTCCACATCGCTACTTCTCACCTTGCTCGGAATTTTCATTACGATAGGAAATAATGGGACGCATAGCATTTGCAATTGGCTCTCGTGTATGCTCTTGTGTGGTCGCACTCACTGACTTGCCATGCAGGCCTGCCAAAACAACAGCGGCAACGACAAAGCTGCTGTCCCCTTATTTCGACCTTGACCGAATCCTATTAAAGGTACGTTTCGGATGGTAAATATAAGATTGCCCCAGGAAGCAATTGCCTGTCATGGAGCCGAGAAAATAATTCAATGAAGTTTACCAGCTTAAACAATCACCCGAGCGCTCTCCATGGATGAGGTTAGCTTGAACCGAGACAATGCGTCTTCGCCGGCGATGTTTTGTACCCAGTAAGATGAAGGCTAGCCACCCATTGAAACTCTGGACACTATAAAGCGTAAGGCAGGGATTCTTAAATGAGGCTCCGCGTACCCCAGAGGGTTCACGATGCCATTTTTCAGGGGTCCGCGTAGCCCAGCCTCGAAATAAAAAAAAGAAACGCTTTTTGAAGGCACAGCATGTCCCGCGAAAGTGGCCCCTGCTGATTGTTGGTATATTCCCCCCCCCCCCCCCCCCATAAAGTTTTGTACTGTGGAGCAGCTGACTTATGTTTCCACTTCTCAATTACATGACTGTAAAGCTTTTGTAGCAGCTTTCTACAACATCTGCGCCTGAGAATATTTTGAAGGCTCCTATATTAGAACAGCAAACAAAGCTAGAAACAGGTTAAATGTGGCTGAAGACTGCGTAACTTCTTGAAAAGCTGTTGCGATAGAAATGACGTGGCAGTTTCGTTTGAGCATTTTTTTGCCACGGAGAAATAAAATGCACTTATTCCACGCTGCATGTTGTTTTAATTTATACCCCCCGCCTCTTTTCTTTCACTGCATGGGGTCCATCATCATTTCCAACAGTCCTCGAGGGGTCCCCGATACACCCACGGCTGAGAACAATGCGTGATACAATTCTCGTGTACAGTCATGGAGAAATCAAACGTAAACGATTGAACGGGTCACGGCTACCAGAAGACCAATATGTTTTGATATGATTGGTAAACACTGGTTATAATACTTCTAGTTTACTACAATGTGTGACTCATTGCATTGTCGTAAACTCTATGTTGTCGGGATGTAGGAGTCTTTGGAGCTACCTCCATGGCTTTTATTTTTTGAAACCTCTTCCAGTTTTAACGCGAGGAATAGGGAAAATAATGAAGATTTCAGGCTGCCGTTGTCAAGTTTACTGCTGACAACGGCACAAACTTGTACTAGTGGTTAGGTATTCATCATGAAATAACCAAGGCATGCAGACACGGGCTCAAAGGAAGACAACCAAAGAGCGTTGGTGTTGCCTGGTCCACTTGTCTTGTGTTCATGCTAGCACGAATTTTTATGACCAAGTTTTGTGACTGCTACTAGCGCTTCAGTCGCTATGGTTGAAAGAACCTGACTGTGTCTTCTGCGTTGTCCCTGTCTGCGTTCAAAAGAAAAAAAGTCCATGCTTCTCTCCGCTTGGTGAGAATGAAAATACACAGACCACAGTACGTGTTCTCAGAATAAGTGTAGTTTATGCGAACGTAATTGCTGCCGTGGCGTTTCGGGGAAATATATTTAATCGGTTTATTTAAGTTTTGTATTTATCGCAGTTATAAGGCAAGTAATTGAACCAACTCGAGCTACACAAATATTTTGGTTGTGGCAAGAACAGTTTTCTTAATACGGTGAGATAAAGCAGTTGTAGACGCTGGACCAATGGAAGTTATCTAAACGCAGCTAATTTGAGGATAACAAAATGGGAACACGGAAGCAGGCTGCTCCCCGCATTAGCGCAAACGAAACGCTTGCAGTTATCTTTCAGTTAGGCGATACATATGACTGCTATCGCAGAAATTTTGCAGACACTCTTGTTCACTTCTGCGACACAAACAAAAGGTTAAAAAAAGACATCTCGCTAAATTAATTTTACCAGAATAGCAATTATGCGGATGCTTCTGGCACACTTGGGACATAAAACAGAAATACATAGACCAATATCAAGGAAAGAAGTGTAAATTGAAGGGCTCGTTTTGATTGTTAGACACAATATTAATGAGACCTAACAAGCATCATTGTCTTGCCATCATTGTCTGTTAGGTCTCATTAATATAGACCATTATGTAATTTAGATTTTATGCGTGAGTTCCACATGCCTTGTGTAACCTCCACATAAAATCGCGACCGGTGTGTCTTATTTAGACACCTAATTGTGTTCAACCTTGCAAACGCTACACCAACACTTGCTGTTGCTCCAACAAATTAGACCGCAGCTGCGCAAGTGCACGCGAACAAGGAGAAGCAACAGCCCACCTAATCTGGTTTTCGTGGCTGCTTAATCTATAATGAAGATCTATGATGCCTAAACAGAACTTGCATGAAACACAATTATCTTTGTGCCAGTGAAGTATTACTGCCTCGGCATTTATCACATAAACAGAACTTTTCAAACTGCATTGAAAATGTATTGTCTAGTTGTGATAATTTAATATGTGTAGCATTGCCCAGTGCTTCGATCGTGTTTTTTCTGCGCAGCTATCGTGTACAGGACACACTAATTAATTACTCTAAAATAAGAAGGGTGAAACAAGCGAGCTGCTATTGATTCATGCAAAAAAAATATTAAGCATTAAAAATGAGTGATGAAACAAGGGAGGCAACTATAGACAAAAATCAAGCCAGTTGCACGCCGTAAAAGCCGTTGGAGAGCCAAGCTGAAGCGCCTTTCCTTCGGTTCCTACCAGTCTACGGTCTACCACTTCAAAGACAACAGCTCCCCTCCCAATCCACAGTGTGAATCGCCCACCTTACGTGAGCTTTATTACGTGACCCTACTTTGAGACCGCTCTTGGAATGACCAGCCTAACGTAAGCTTCACCACATGACACCCTTTTTCTCCTCTTCTAGTCAAACCCCCCTCCTCTCCGCCCTGATCACGTGACCTTTTTTTAGCGTCACCATGCCAACGATGCCGAAAGCATAGGGTCCTCTAAACAGATTCGCCGTAAAACAAACTACAGTGTGTCGATCCCTCTCATGTGTGGGAGCCTGTTACTGAGGCGGCAACATTATGGGTCCACTAATTCCAACAGCTCTACCGCAGCAGTGGTTGTTCCATCTGGCGACGTATCAGTGCAACTTAAGTTTTCCCACATCACGACGTCAACAGCAGCGGAAATCGCAGCGCTACATGGTGCGCTTCAGTACATACTTCGGCAACCACCTAATCAATGGGCCATCTTTTCCGACTCGAGGTCAGCCTTACAAACACTACAGTTTGCTCTGCGGCATGGATTACACGAGCAGCTAGTGAATGAAATAAGGCAAGACTACCACCAAGCACTCGAGCACGGACATGATATAACATTTCAGTGGCTGCCGAGTCATTGTGGAATCGCCGGCAATGGCCGCGCTGATGAAGCTGCACGATCGGCTCATAAAAAAGACCTGCAGATGCCCATACCGCTCTCTAGAACGGACGCGGTGCGACAACTGCAATCGCTTGCTCGTCGCTTCACACTTCTGCAATGGAATACGAAGGGTTTCTCCAACTCGCGCTTATACTCTATCGACCCTAATTTACGACTTCGCTTGCCATCCGGACTCTCCCGTCGAGATGAAACTTTGTTGTGCCGCATGCGGTTGGGTGTGGCATTTACGAATGCATACTCTCATCTCATAGGAATTGCCAACAGTGCGGCATGCAACTCATGCGGCTGTGCGGAGACCATTGAACACATTTTGTGCCACTGCCCTTCCTACCAGACACATCGACGTGTTCTAGGAGCCAAACTCGATCGTCTTGATACAAGACCGCTGTCCGAAAAGAAGATTCTGGGACCTTGGCCCACGGTTTCGGGCATGCACAAGGCCACGAAAGCCCTACTGAGCCACCTGAAGGCGACCGGACTTCGCGAGCGTCTGTGAATTACCAGCGCGTGTTTACGTTGTGTGTGTTCTCACTAACTGTTAATTTCCTTTTCTTTTTTTCTTTCTTTCTTGTCTATCTTATCTATTATTCCCCTTTTCCCCCCACCCCACGTGTAGGGTAGCCAACCGAGCTTAGCTTGGTTAACCTCCCTGCCTTTCTCCTTCGTTTCTCTCTCTCTTTATCTACAACCGCCACCACCACCTTTCAACGCTCACATCCAACACAACTAAACCAGTGAATTTCACAATCTTTTGTCATGAATTCAAGTCGTACTGCGACATAGAAAGAGGCGCGTTTCATTTGCTCGTCTCTGCAGCCGCCACTAAAGCGGGACACTAAAGCGAAACAATAACTTCGTTTAGATTGACAAACTGCACTCTGAGAACTCTAATGCCATATGTTTCACTATCATAAGCTCGTTATTAGCGGAGAAAATCAAGGTTGAAGTTTATTTTTAAATTTGGCGCCGATATCCGCGGGCGTGACGTCAGAAATTCCAAATGTATTTTTCGTAATTTCGCGACATTGGCTCGATGAAGTTTTCTGAAACTTCGTATGCTAGGTCTATGGCACCCACAAATGACAATGCACCTCATTTTTATCGATTAGAAGTTACGTAGGACTCAGTGGACGCCTTCAGAATCTATGACATCACGGTGTTTGGTGCGGGAATCTCAAGGTGGAGTCTCCACCCGCATTTTCTTTTCGCGTGTTTTCTCGCTTACCAAGCGTCGTGTCGCGGTAAGAGTGGTGTTTTCGGGATTGTGAAATTGTACTTGACTAATACGCGAAAACGTTTTTTGCCCTTTAGTGTCCCTTTAAGTCAAGCGATGCCACAGGCTGTTCCAATCAGCCGATATATGTCAAATATATAAGCTTCGGCGCAATCCCATTCATTGGAAATCGGACATAGCCATGGGCGGCCAATCCACTCATCGTGTCACCCGTCCAATTGAGGACAGAGTGGCGCGAATAGCTCGCGTGGTTTGCCTTGTTGACGCTGTCATATATATGTTATCCAAGAAAAGCGATCTTGCGCGCTTTTCTTTTTGACTCCAGGAACAGTGTGTTCTTGCATGTCACCGCGTCGTAAGCTCGCCTTTTTTTTTTTTCGAAACAAAAGGCATTGCCCTCCATGTTACGGGCTTGCTTGTCTTCTTGTCCCCTAAAAAATACACAAATAAATGTAAAGAGACGTGCATGTACTCTTTGTGACAGCTAGGGTCGAATAACAGCTCCATTGGATCGAGTATGCGAGAACAACATTTTCGAATAAATCTAAAAGTGTGTTGCGTCTTTTTATATACCACACAGAGCGACTCACTCGCTTGTCAGCGATATAAAAGCAATCTTTGCATTTATCCTTTTGTTGCTTTATGCGCACGTCTCCGGCAATTCTCTTTGTTTTGTATTTATTTGTCAAAAGAATGAAAGCAAAACAAATTCTCAAAGACGATCTGTCGTAAACCCCTATAGTCTTGAATCACACTGTTGCATTCCTAACGCGTTGTACGGTTCGAAGTTCGGAGTACATTTCTTCAGCGAATACTTGCGCGCTAGGGCCACTTTTCGTAGCGTTCTTTTTTCTTCGTCCTTCTTACAGTCTTTATTATTGATTTGTGAAAGCCTGGAGGATTCAGTCGGGAGACAGCGGCAAAATAGAACTGAGTGCGTTCCTTCCCTGCA
>JALIZH010006910.1:12500-86734 GCA_030522465.1 Rhipicephalus appendiculatus
AAATCTAATAACATGGAGGTTAGTTTCCTGCAAACCTTTTTTAAACATCCCAATTTCCTCAATCTGAGCAACACGGCACACGAAAATATCTTGGAATAGCCGCTCCTACAGCCGCTACACGTCGACGCGTACGCTCCGTGTGTGCACATGCAGAGAGTGCCTAGCCTTCAACATGGCGGAAACGCGTAAGGCGGCCGCTAGATGGCAGCAGATTTTGCATAAGGTCTATAGGATGGAAATGAGAGAGACGGGAGACGTAAGTGGCACAGCAAACCCACTTTATTGCTCCAAAATGGCAGAGTCAACAAACGCTGAAAATACACAATACAAAACCGAAAACCTGCACACAAAAGAAATCAGGTAGAAAACGAAACTGATCCTAGTCAAAATTAACGTTAGATCCGATTCTAACTCAAGTCTCGTCTGGCCACTGTGGCTTCTCAGAGCCTACTGTAAACGTGTCGCGCGCCCTAATCGAATGTCTTACTTTACATCGTCCGCTCGGAACAAAGGCTCAGTTCCCGTCGTAGAAGTGCTTGAAGACGTCTCACGGTCGTCTTTGTCGATCCGCATCCAAGCTACTTGTCTCCCTTGCTCGTACTCCGGTCGCCGTCTAAGTCGTCGTCGGGCTTGAAAGTTTAGGCCTAGCTCTACGGGCCTCTGCTCCTTGACGCCCGATCCCACCGACGAACCGGCTCTTCGATGACTGATGTGGGCCGCTGCCGCCCTGACACGAAGGGGAATAGCTGTTGGCGCCCCGAAAATGCGGTGATGAGGTGCGGCAAGTCCGGGCAGCCTCACTCGGCGTCCCGAGGTCGACGAGGTCTACGGCCACTTCCCAGGCCTCTCGTGCCGGCAGCCTCCAGAACCGGGTGCCCGCTGATTTCGTCGCGGTTGCGGCGCTAACTTCCTTGACCTTCTCAGTCCGAAGCTCCACAGAACAGTACCGTCTGTTCTTCCTGGGTTCTCCGTCATGGCTCGGGTCGCGTGCCACGCGCCCTTCACCGACGAATCGCGTGCGTGGACGCGGCAGTGGAGCACACTATCGGGTACTTTTCCATGGCTCTTATATCATCGCCACTCGCATACCTTCAGCAAGGGCCGCGTGCCCCTTTTGCAATCCATCATGAATCAGACAAATCCATCATGAAGCAATTGAAAAAGGGCACAACGACGGCACCAACTTTGCAGATTTCTCACGTCATGGTGACGCCATATAGGGACGTCCTCACGTGATCTTTTCCATCACTCGTGTTGTCACCGACGCACCGGAACGATGGTCCACGACGACGGTCAGTTTTCGCGCTTGATGAGGCATCTAAGTGTTCGGCTTAGTAATCAAAACGCAGGCAAGTGAGAGAACCATTATAGATGTAGTACAATGTTATGACGAGACACGATTTGAACTTTCCAAGAGTGTAAAGGCGAATTCCTAGTTGAAATCATAGAGATGTGGAATTAAGTTCCGGAACCACGCGGGGATGCGTAGGCGCTGCAGAGTGAAGTTTCCGGTATGCGACAGGAGCGAAAGAACGCAGAGCCAGCGAGCGGAAACAGAACTGCGGCGAATTGGGCCTGTTGGTTGATCATCTTAAACACTTCGTTGCGCAGGAAAAACAGACACAAAGAAACGTATGTTGTTTCGTTTCTTTCTGTCTGTGTTTCCTGCGCTACGAAGTGTTTAAGAGCGGAAACAGCCGAATCAGACCCGGCCCAGACCAGAAGTGAACTCGACTCGCGCGTCCCTGTTCTGTGTATAAAATGAAAATTTGCAGATCTAACGCGCACGTCCATGTCTATGCCAACTGCACCTTTACGGAAAAGGTTGATAAAGTGATATTCATCTAATTGGGAGCCTTTTACACGAATTTTTTGCAGCGTAAGATCTCACACGTTGAATATTACAAGTTATAGTTACAAGAATATATCAGTCATAATATGTTATACGTAATGTCGCCAACGCTGAAAAGTTGGGCGGTAATGGAAAAAGCCAAATCTCACATTGCATGATATGAGATACGCACACTGTAATGACATGAGGATGAAAGCATCTCTCGAGGCTTGGTGGGCCAACCCTCCACTCCCATCTCCAAAATTTTACATTTTGTACGCATAAATATACGCGCACATCACATACATACGTACGAACATACATCGACTAAGAAGAAAAAAAAAGGACTTTCGCCTTCGAGTTGTGGGTGGCAGCTGCACAGGGAACCCTTCGAGCGATTATGTAACGAAGAACTAAATCCATTTAAGTCGCCTCGGACCCGCGCACTGGTAATTTCACGACGCCAAGGCAGTTTCAGCCAATTACGGCCCGACGCTGTCGCACTAGCTTTCATGGTGTACACTGGGAACTCGCAAAGGCGACATGCGTAAAATGCATGAAGTCACGTTTGTGGCGCCTCCATCATTTCTCCACGAAAGCCGGGAGTGCACACAGCTCGCATATCAATGCACGGCACTAGCCTCACTTTCGAGAAGACGGGTTTACGTATTCGGCGAGCACGACGGTCGTTTCCTTGCGCGATTCCTCGTGGCAAATGTTCCCGGAATAAACTGAGGCAAGACATTGCGTCACGTCGGTAAAATTTATGCTCGTGGCTAAACCGCTGCTTTGTACTGAAGGAACTGGAGATAAAATTTACGCAACATCTCTTTCGTAAGTGAATTATTGCGATTGGTCGAAGGGTTTCGCTTCCGATATCTCTAGAATGAGGACTGCGTAAAATATTCTGTTATGAAAATTTAAAAGGAAAATGCATGGCTAGTCAAACGCGAAAAGGCGCCGTTGGCGTCAACAGGAAATGATGAAAGAAATCGCAGTCACGTGATCACACCCAGGACTGCCGAGAGACAGAGAAAATAAAGTGAGAGAAAGGCAGGGAGGTCAACCAGAATTGTAGCATCCGGTTTGCTACCCTGCACTAAGAGGAGGGGGAAAGGGAAAAGAAAGATAGAAAGGATAGCGAAGAGGAGAGTAGACACGCGAAAAAAAAAGGAGCGGGGTTGCTATAGCCTATTTATCAGGCCACTGCCACGCAAAAAGTTCAATAAGGCCTTGACTGATTTTCTGTGCGAGGACAGTTCGCGTCGACATTCGAGCACTGACTGTTCTGACAAGGGTCTGTCGTCAAGGCGGGCCAACACAACAGCTAGCGGCAGTCTGTGCGCGCTGTAGCGAGCGCAGCGACAAAGAACGGAGTCAATTGTTTCATCGCTGCCGCAATGGTCGCAAGCAGCACTGCCTTCCATGCCGATTCGTAAGGCAAAATATTTGGTGAAAGCGACACCAAGTCACAGTCGGCAAAGCACCGTTGTCTAGAGTCGAGAGAGTCCGGAAGGAGGCCGAAGCCTACGAGACGGGTCCAGCCTATGCAGTCGCGTGTGCCGTAAACTTGCTGTGTTCCACAGAGATTTACAACTTCATTAGCAATCTCTCGTACCATCATGACAGCATCAGTCCTTGAGAACGGGATGGATTATTGCACACCAAAATTAGTGGCGTCATAGTGACCTCATCACAATGTCACATAACGTATGCTCGACGTAATATAGCGATATCGTCCCATGACATCGTCGCTTGGTCAAACGAGGACCGATCCCGGGGGGCAATGGGAAACCACCTGAGCTGCGCAAAGCTTGCAATGCCTCCGATCACGGAGGCTGTGTAAAACTACCTGCGGCGCAGAAAGCTGCCCGAGAGATCAATACAATCGACTGCGAATAGTAAGAAATAAAAGTAGATCGCTTTCGCCTGCAATTTGCCTTAGGCGAATGCATAAGGGTGCATGTGACTTTTTGTAAAATGTTCTTGGCGGTGTGAACACCGCGTTTATTACTTCGTTCCCGCTCCAGTCCAGTAGTTGGAATTTTCTTCGTACATCAACGTTCACACCCGCGCGCGCGCACACACACACAAACACAAACACACACACACGCACGCACGCACGCCCGCAGAAACGCGCGCTCACACACAAACACACACACACACAAATGTGCTCACATACACGCAAACCCTCAAGAACACTTCTTCTCAATCCGTTCCCCATGCACGTACACTCACCCAGACACGTTTGTTGCGTCCACTGGGAAAACGTAATCATAGGAAAAAATTACTTTGTGTAACACTTACTCTGCAATAGCGCGCGTGCTATGGGTAAGATGCAAGAAAAGGAAGTGAGAACCACAGCATCATACCCGGCGAGATAAGTAAGCGAAGTCGATGCAATTAGTTTGCAGGAGGAACATGCCCGAGGCACCAAGACGTGCCCCTGGATGCATCCCGATGGCTCGCAATCGGTTCGTGCGGTGCGCGTGTCAATTATCACCGCGTTTCAATCCAAAGTTGTGCGTGCCAAAATGTGAAGCTAATTTTTATCTTTCCTCCCCCCCTTTGCGACATGCTTGAGTACAGCTCCGATTCTTTTACGGATGCAAATCTCAGTAACAGCATCCCCCCCAGGCCTGCTGCGTCCCCACAATTATCTCCTTCTGATGACATGCGACGAACGCCTACTCACTGTCTCCCCCCACTGCTCTAACACAGAGAGAACCTCACGGCCTGCGACCTCAAGGCCTGCCACTTTGCGGTCTTCTTTTTTTATATCGCTCGGACAAGAACTTTTCTGTGGTGGCGCATAATCGAATAGGAGAAGTGCATCTCGTGGTCTTCGCTGCAAATGCGTGCATAATTAGGAGGCACTAACAGCCTTGACTCAAGTCCAAATGGCATCTTCCTGTAGAAGCGACTGGAATTTTTTCTCTCTGCCATTGCTGTTTGATAAATATCTGTCATTCACCATTGCTGCACGAGAATATGCCGGAATGGAACACCTGGTAGCCGCCAGAAAAAAACGCCGGGCGCATGGCCCAGGCAAATGAATGGTAGCACGTGGTACTGTTCCTATTTATATAAGGTATAAAAGAAAAGACCAAAAGAGAAAAACAATTTAGAGGGCTCGCAATTATTGCCTAAAAACGTCACCAAGTCCATGTGCTTGAAGAGGAGAGAACGCAAAAAAAAAAAAGAAAGGCAGGAGAGAAACCATAGAAAGAAAAACATGGTGCTACGGAGACATTAAAAATTAAGGCAGCTTTGCACTAGGGTTGCCAAGCCTGATGGAAGTGCGAAGCTGGGCAGCCGTCTTTGTTTCTCGTCGGTTTTCTTTTCTTTCCTCCTCTATTTCTCACTTATTCTCCTTTTCTGTCTTTCTTTTTCCATTTTTTCTCTCTTGATATCTTTCTCTTTCTTGCTCTGTCTATATTTCTTCCTATATTTTACTTTTCTCTCTCTCTTTGTATTTCGCGCTTGCCTCCTCTTTCTTTTTTATACGTTGTTTTGCCAGCGTTACGCCAAGCGCACTAGTTCTTTTCTTGTTGTTTTTTTTTTCGCTGATGATGATAAGTGATCATCATTATGGTGCTCGAAGAACAGGAGGAAGAAGACTTCTCCTTGGCGGGAGGGCGAGCTCAATATGCTACACATAAGCGTTACGCCAAGCGATGACGACAGCGTACTACAGCATATGACAGCCCGGCCCTACAAAGCGCTCCGCACTTAAAACAGTGTGGGAAGTGCGCCACTACATTTCACATCCCACTTCGAGTACTAGGATCATCCATGCGAGTGTATAGTCCATTGATTGATAAGAGCTGCACCCCAATCTTGTCTCCTATAGTGGCTGAGCAAACATTCGGAAACAAGAAATGATCAGCAGCAGTTCGAGAAGGTTTAAGCTACTGGAACCAGACCACGTGCTTAGCCATCCACATGTCTAATGCGAATGCACGTCTAAGCAATATTAATCTTGGTTTGTTCCGACCACCTCTCGTTGGGTATGTTGCTCACATAATACCCTGATGGCCTTCACGACGCTGTGGAAAGAAGGAACTGAAGTTAGATGAAAAAAACAACAACGCTGCTTAATCTACCGATATAGTCAACACCTGAGGAAAGTCCTGAAATAGTCCCGAAACATCGCGACCACCTTAAACTGGAGCTAGTGCCAGTTCAGCATCGAGGAATAATCATATCGTGATCTAGACCCGTAGAACTGTGTAATTTCATTCAATTAATTGAACAACTTAACACCGCAAATTTTTTCCCAGCAAATGTCTGAAACAAGGCAGTCAGAAAAGCAGCAGAACATTTGAGAATACTCTACTTACAACCGGAACAAGGGCCAATGACTTTGCATTCATTTTGGTCTGAGAACTGGCTAAAAGAATACAAAAATACGCGCAACCACCAAAGGAAGATAAGAAAGGAAAGGTCGTTTCTCGCAACTAACTTTCTTTACAGACAAGCAGCGAAGTGCGCAGCCGTAGCAAACATGCTCAAACCTAACCAAATTCAAACGCTCGTCAAATTACGCCGTATCAGCGGAATAGGAACCCTTTCCTAATCCAGAAAAGTTTGAACAAAATCTAACTTTCCGACATGCAGAACAACCGACGTGTCACTTACACACATGGTTTTCTTCTTTTTAATAGCACGAGATTCCGCAATTTCATGTGCCAGTGCATCCTTACTCTTACCGGGCACAGTGGCAGTGGCAAACCCAGGCTCACACAAGCAGGAAAAGCAATCTACATACAAATGTACCGAAGGTTTGTTTTATATCGAGAGAACTTCGTAACTTCGCAGTCTTTTCATCTCTTCCTTCCTCCTGCATTCTTTCCTGGGAAAATACAACTGTCGATTCTTATCCTCTCTTTGTGCCGCCTGTCTAATGAACAAATAAGTCATGTGCTGCTGGTCGCTCCGTCTACCACCCGACCAGCTGAGTCATTTGAAAGTGCGTGAACTATGAAAGCGAATAAGAAGTGACACTTCTAGCGCGTGAAACACTGCCTTAAAGTTGCACTTACAGTGCCGAATCTCTCTTGAATATTGACTAGTCCTATTTAAAAGCTTTTATTTCTGAGCAGTTTCTACTGCCTTCGACTATGTTCCTCCTTCTCTTTGATTTTGTTCTTTCATTCTATTTTATTTTATTCTTTTCTATTCCATTGTTCAATAATAAGTAGGGAGGTTCGAGTGAGGTCTTCATTCTCTTGTAGTCTCGCAAAAAAACTAATAAACAAGTGATGGCGCCCCAAAAATAAACACTTGCATAAACGATAAATATGTAACCGAAGCAGATACACAGTCTACTGGAGAGCCCACTGACGAGCTGTGCAGTTAAGATAAAAATAATGAAGGGAACTGTTAAACACTGTTCTGCGTAGACAACTTGACTATAGGAGTCAGTGTTTGTGGACTCTGCAATGAAAAGCGCGCACTACCGCTGCAACAGCAAAGTGTCTCATCTAATATGCTGGCCAGATCATACGCAAAGTCCAGAGTAAACCACCACACTCCCTAGCGAAAGGCCTTGGAGCTCTCCTCCAAACTTGCAAGTCAAGTAAACTTCTGAAACTTGAGATAGTTAAAACGAGCAGAGCCCACTCCGCGATAGCAACTGTCTGCAGGCGGACAGCTCCCCTCTGCTAATTTTAGAGGGCTTAATCTAGTCCACAGTGGCATGCTGCTTCTGCCATCAAGTATCCGGCACATGTTTTTGAGCTAGCACTTACTTTAATTTCTTTAGGTACTAGTCTCAGAAAGCTGGTGTTAGTGATGGCGTCACTGATTAAAGCGAAAAAAAGCAGTCGTTTAGAAAGGTCGAGTTGGACTCGGATACACTTTGTTCATTGTTTACTGCGTAAAGTGCCACATATAACCAGGAAACTTTACCTTTTTTCTCATCTAGTTTCCTGGCTAAAGCTAGCACTTAACCGGGGACCAGTTTCAGAGTGTATGCTAGCAGAAGGCGACGTAGTAGGAACGCCGGGTGGTACGAACAGACTTGGATTTGAGAGGTTTCGTAAGGCTGAATGCCTTTAAGTGCACCTTGTCCCGTCACTTTACGCTCAAAGCGAAAGGCGATTACGAACAGACAACGAAGACACTTACCCGTAAGAAAAAAATGTCCCCACCTCCCCGAAGGGAATCGTGAGGAAATGCGAATGCATTTCTTGCGCCGACACCGACTTCTGCCATCGCCTTGAGAGGCGCCCAGCCAGCGAACGGTCGAGAGCACGGTGTAAGAAAAGCACGAAGCGATGGAGCGGTGTTTCCTACTGGAACATGCCAATCGCTGCTAATGTGCAATGAGAGACAGAAGACTCCGACTGGACACAGAGACTCGCAGTCCGCTTTTAGTTAACGCGCACGCTGCGAATTTTTATTGTTCAACAACGCACAGGAGAAATCTCCCACCGGCACCCCCCTTGGAGGTCAAGATCCATTGCCATATATACGGGGTGGCCAGTGAACGGTTGTGCAGCGCGAGCAGTCGGTTTTTTCAACCAAGAAACTCGCTAGCAGACGCTGCCTGTGTCGGCGTCGCGAGGCGAGGGAGGGGGGGGGGAGCGTAGGAGAGGAGAGAGAGAGGGGGGGCGCGCATGCGCAGTGGGAGTGTGGACACTGCGGGCAGAGATGCCTAGAGAAGAGAGGGGGGGAGCGTAGGAGAGGAGAGAGAGGTGGGACGCGCATGCGCAATGAGAGTGTGGACGCCGCGGGCAGGGATGCCTAGAGGAGAGAGGGGGGGAGCGTAGCAGGGGAGAGAGGAGGGGAGGTGCATGCGCAGTGAGGGTGTGGTTGCCGCGGGGAGGGATGCCTAGAGGAGAGAGAGGGAGAGAGGAGGTTTTTATTATTTTTTTAAAGGGTTTGCGCATGCGCAGTAAGGGTGGTCACGCCGCACACCACCACCACCGGATTAAGCTTCGCCATAAGATGCTTCACATCTAACACCTGCCGGCGCTTACCTCCTCAACCTATCCTCCTCCTCCTCCTCCTCCGCGGACAACGCTGGACAACGCTGGACAACGCCGGATGCCTGACATAGCCCGACTATGAAATGCATTCGCATTTAAAAATGGCTCTTTCACCAACAATATTATTAGTTATGATTTGTGGAGTTTTGTGAGCCAAAAGGACGGTTTGATTATGAGGCACGCCGTAGTTGATGGATTCGGAAATTTAGACCATATGGTGTTTGTTAATGTGCACTTACATATAGCGTGGTACACCGGCCTCTAGCATTTCGTCTGTATTGAAATGCGATTGCCGCGACCGGGATCGAAGCCGCGTGGTACGCTGTCCAGCACCGTACCCACTGTATTACCGTTACGGACGCCTATAATAAGAAATAGCGACGACAGAGCTGGCATACTGGTACATACTGTATCCGCGCGACAAGCCCGAATGGCGAAGCTTATCCCTGACTGGCTGGCGAAGTTCAGAAGGAATAGCACAGCTTCAGATGAGGGTAACACTGGATTGCCCGGAGCTTTCTTGATGCAATGTGGCTCACTTAGGTTAAAGTATGAATGACCTTGTCTGGTTGTAGCGTAATCATTTACATACCTTCAAGAAATGATTTGAAGGACCCTTTAAGGAAATATGCTCTTTGACGTCGTGATTGGTTTGAGAACAGAATTTCTCTTTTCTATGTTCAATGTAGAGATTGCCGAGCGACGTTAAGGAAAGCAGAGAGACGCTATTTGTTAAAGGGTACTCTGAAATAAAATTGCTGCAATAAAAAAAATATATATTTATATCTGTACAAATGAAATTGCAGCAGTTAAAACGCTCCTTGTCCAAATAAATCTACATATGGTAAAGCTCCTTCGCAGCTTCGGCTTTCTTTACGCACGACACGACGCCCCTTTCAGGGCATCTTCCACCACTTTTATTAATGGAGTGCCGCGAGCAAAATTTCAAGGGCCATCTCTGAACAAACTTGCATCCGAGATTTCCTTAGTAACGCTATAACCGGAAGGGAAGCGTATTGCAGAAAAAAATAAAGTGAGCTACTGACCGGAAATGGACACCAGCAGTGTACTGCGGAGTCCAGACATAGAAACCAGAAGTCCCTCAACCTAATTTAAGCGGCGTAGCAGAATAAGTTATGTTCGCGATCATAGCGACTGCTGCCAGCATCATCATGTCCAGATGTTCGCTGAGAAAGCGTCATTTTGCCATTACGAACTACGTTGTAGGCATTCTGGGAAACGTATTTGATGTGGACGACGGTACACATGTCAATAGTAAACAACGCCATCTTTTTTTTCTTTTTTGCTCATTCGCCGTGGTTTATAACTGTCCCATCGCATACTGAACAACCGGAAGACGAAAGAACGCATCACCGTGGAATTCCTTACACGTACGAGGAGAATGTAGAACCATCACACAAAGGAAAAGCAGAATAAGGCTGGGCTTCTTAACGTGTATATATAGGGCCATCGTCCAAACGGAACGGAAGAGGGGAGCGAGAATCAATACCGCATTTGTTTTCATTTCACGCATCGGCGTCCCAAGTTTTGCCTTCCGGGGATAAGTGGACTGCCTCATCTGGGCCTCTCACCGGGATGGTAAACATGTTTTTCCCATTAGAACAAACGTCGCTTTGTTCTCATTCGCGATCACAAATGCGTTGCGAAAAGATAGTTCTGCTGCATAAAGCACGGAAATTTTGCAGGCCGAGCCATTCATATCAGGACAATTTCCTGCTTCAATGTTTTTTTTGTTTTTTTTGTGCTAGACGTTTTCTTCTACGTAATTTGAAGTGATCTTACGGTACCTAACCCAAAAGTATTTTTTTCCACAATATTGCAATGATTGTTATATTACTGATTGTTATGTTACTGATTGTTATATTAATGATTGTTATTATGTATTTATTGATGGTAGTTTGCTTACTAATACTAACTGCACTAGGTTTGCACAAAATCTGAATTTTCTGCTTCCTCGCTGTAAAACGAATTATGGTAAAATGGTATCATCATTTTCTTCGCTTAAAATCTGGAATGACCTTCCACTATCCCTCAAACAGCTATCTTCTTTAAACAATTTTAAGCATGAACTAAAACTTTTTATTCTTTGGAAATAGTTTCTTTGCGATAGCTTTGTTTACTTTCATTTTGGTCCTTTTTTGTATAATGTTGCTTACTTGTTGTTTTTGATGTTACAGATGTCTTGTGTTGCTTTTTGGTATTTTTTTTCTCTTGGATTTGTATCTTATATTATTTTTTTTACTATTTGTGCTATACACCTTTTTTCGTATTTTTAACCGGGGGTCCCGTTTGCAGTCATTGACTTTGGGACCCCCCGTCTGTATATTTTCTTACCATTCATTGTAAGTTGAATTTGCAATAAACAAACAACAACAATTACGTTTTGCTATCCACTCTTCTTTAGGATCCAATGTTTGGATGAATATAAGTTCATACAATACCATAAATGTAGCCAGTGAACATACCACTGGGAATTTTGGTTTTATAAGCGGAACCTGTAGCAAGACACTCTTTGTTTCCCCTCCAAGCTCTTCCGGTCGAGTACTTACTTGTGGTTTTCCGAGTATTATTCAACAATCCGTAAAAAAAAAAAATAAAACGAAGTCAACTGTTCAGTCAAAGTTAAAACTTATAATGGATACATATGGTATCAAAGCATAACCTTACTTACGATAAGGGTCAATGAAACGTTAGAATTATTATGAAAATTGATTGGATGAGTTCAATAAAAAGAGCAAACGGATTTCTAGCCGGGATCGGAGCTGCACCTGGCGGTGCATATCCCAACCACGCGCTTCCTTTCACGTGCCTTCTGGGATCCGCTTCGGCAGTGCGACGAAACAGGCAGTTAACGGAATGAATACACCAAGGCACATGGACACCGATGTGCGAGTGCTGCTGCGAGATATCCAGGTGAATGATTAACAATAAGGTCGAAGTCTGGGTCAGTTGGTACATGACGCTTAGGCAAAAACCAGTCAAGAAGACGGCGGACAAGGGATAGAAGTGACACACACAACGACTGCACTAACAATTTTGCTGTATAAGCCAACATCTCCGAGAAGAACCAAGGCGCACGCGCTGTTCACGAAAAAACCCTAACCCCCCCAAAAAAAAAACGGCTCGATCTGAGTCTGAGTGAGTCTGCCGACCTGTGCTTAGAGCACAACACGTACAAGGGTATGAACTGCCAACTGACGCCTGTCAAGATAGCGCGACCATACCCTTTTGTTTAAAGTCCACAGTTGCTGCCCGAGTGACGCAGCCTGCCTCACCCTTCATGCTCCTTCGACCGACGGAGACAGCCGGTGGGCTTCATCTTTGCTCGAACCGCAGCCGTCTCCAGGCTTTGGAAGCTTTCGCCCGTGCATAGCTCATACAACGCGCGGGGCGATGTTATCGATTTGAATTTATAGGAAACATGACGGCGACAGCGACGGTACAAATGCACCTCGAGTGTACATACGATTGCTTATGCAATGGAAATTATAGTCAAGAATTTTAAGAAGGCTCGAGATTGAAGAAAAAGCAAAATATTTAAAAAGCAACGAGTCCTCGCAGATAAAAGTACTCAATCCAGTAAGTAAGGAAAACGGGCTGTGAAATGAACATGACCGACAATATAGTAACGTTTGCTCTGCTTCGATTCTCCTTTTGGCAGCTGTTATAAACAGAGGGAAACCAAAACCTATGACGACAAACTGAAGTTCCAAAAACTGTTTTCGAAGAAACACTGTGCTTTAGAGCTCGCTGAACGATTCATCTGCTCTTCATTTGTTTTATTTTGTTTTTTTTTTCTTACATTTTCACCGTTGCAAGAAAGAACGTTTCACGAGTTCACGATACTGCGCAGCGAACATTTTTTCCGGTCCCGTTGTTGAAAACCCATCGGAGTGCATCTGAAGTCATAAATTTGCTGGAAGTATATGACGTCCTTGAAAAGGAATGAAGAGAAACTCAGTTGCCTACGAACTACATCGCCTGTGCTGTGCGGGAATGCTCCACTTAGGAATGGCGTGCGTTGCCTCCTTTTCGATTCGCATCAATTTATAGGCCGCAACATCACGAGGTCTTTATCCTGCGTGGACTACACTCCAAAGCTCGTGAAAACAGCTCTAGCCTGGGCAGCAAAGAAAAAAAAAAGCAGACATGTGCCAGAACCAAACCTGAAGGAATGTTGTAATTACGTTGCTGTACCTTTTGTGCACTATATCTTCACGCCAATTCTTTTTTCGATGGCTTCTTTATTTTGTAATAAGAGGAAACAAAGATGAGAGGGACTGGGAAGAACGCCTTGAGGAAGCAGTTCTTTATCGGAAAATGTAGCGAAAACCGGATGCAGGCAGCGGTGTTTCGTGTGCTGTCTCACCAAGTAGCGCGTCAAAATATGGGAGGTCTGTGTATTTCAATGAACGCCCGTTTTTGGCAAGGCGGCAGCAACACGGACTCGAACAATATATGGCGAAGTTCCACATAAAATCCTCCTTTCTTTGAAGTGAGTCCAGGCGGCGTGGGTCGTAAAAGTATGGCAGCGAACGCACGTGGGTGGGGGTTCTCTCGGAAACTGCACGCGTACACACTTGTGAAAAAGCCAATGGTATATACATACATACATACGTACATACATGTATGTAAATATATATATATATATATATATATATATATATATATATATATATATATATATATATATATATATATATATATATATATATATATCGTGTCCCAGCTATCACGCAGCACGATTTTAAAAAAAGAGAAACATCGTTAAGCGCCGCCAACCGAGTGCATATGGTTCCCAGTATACTGTAGTAGCCACCACTAATTTTTTTTGTTAATGAGTTTTAGTTATTTAACCCTAAATTTGTTTCTAACTCGACTTATACACACTTCATTATTGAAACGCCAATGAGGCATATGAAGGAATGTTCAAATGACATTTAACTGTGCTATTTTCAGCAACGTACTAATTACACACTCATTTTTTCCGGCTCATAAGAAAAGCACTCGAAATATGACGAACCATTATAAGCGAATGCAGTAAACTACAAAACGACAGAAAACAGATCCCAAGTAGCATGGGAAACGATATTATGCGAAGCATGCGGAGGCAAGGTGACGGGGTTGCGATTTTTTTTTTTTTGAGCGAAACGGTACGAAAGATTGTGGGCCGGCGCGCGACCTCGGAGGCCATGCATGAAGCAACAATCGAATCCGAAAGGAAAAAAGTTAGCACGCAATTAGTACGTTGTTGAAATTAGCACAGATAGATGTCATTGCAACATGCCCACATTTGCCTCATTGACATTTTGATAACTAAGTGAGTATTTTTGGAGTTACGAATTTAATTATGACTAATTAATTAATTCACATTATCGAAAAAAATAGTAGCGGCTACTACACTCTAAACAGAAAAACGCCCAGGTGGGAGTTTTTGGCTTGTCCTCTAGATCACACCCATCTGTACATCTTTCTATGCCCACAAGATGGGTGTAAATAAAAAACGCCCACGGAGGGGCATATATAGGGCGTAGGTTGGGCAAAAATTTTACTCCCATTGTCACCCGCGGTGAAAAGCACACGGGGTTTTATGGTTCTTACTTGGGAGCATTTTCGTTGTAATTAAGGTATTATTTTACCCCCCTTCTGGGCGTTATAAGGGGGGCAGAACGGGAGTATTTTCACGTGACCACATTCTTTTTTGTTTTTTTTTTTAATTTAATTTCGGAGTAAACAGGAGGAATCTAGGGCGTTTTAGCTTACCTTTCTTGGGAGTGCTTCTGGTATTGAGTGGGAGTAACCATTGCAGCCAAAATAATTCCCTCTGAGCAAGCATTCTTGCAAGATTGCAATTTAAAAATTCAGAAGCGAGTTAAAGCTACGGGGGGGGGCTTATTTACGGCGGAAACACCAAAGCAAGAAATAAGGAACTTTTGAAAGTTCCCGCTTATGCACTACGAGAGCACACACACTGAAGATTGACAGAATATTTATTGTGAACGTCAAAATGCACACATAGTACTGCTCGTGTTGTTTCTAGGAATGAGCATATTTATGGACAACAAGACTTGTACAGCACAGGCACGGCGCATCAGTGCCAGCCACTGATGCATGCCAACCTGTAATAAATGAATGTAATTGTCAAACAGACAACACAAATTACGAATTGGGACTGTAAAAAACACAGAACATGCAATATTCAATTGCAAGTGCTTATTGCACTGCCTAGGCTGCTACACTGAGCTCACGAATTTATCAAGATGTTTTTGAACGCTTTGCCGGTTTGGTACAACTTGCAATGCGTCTCAAACGTACCCTGCCTGCACAAGAAGCAGCATGAGACCCGGTAGCACAGTGATGGCTTAGTAGGCAACATGCACCATGCAGCCATTGCATGCAAGAAAGAATCGCTGATTCGTGCTCATTTGATCGTTGCACAACCACGCGCGCACACGTAAATTGCAAACAGACGAGGCGACCTCCCTACCTTTCGTCCGCTATGCTCCTAAACGTAAGTTTAAAATCGCAGCTAAGTATCACCTACTCTTATCGCATCGCTTTGAGAAGAAAAACAAAATAAAGCTGAAAATTGCGAGAAAAAAACATCTTATCGTTTATAGGCAATTTCAGTGAGATGAAAATTATTGAAACCGCACGCATTCTGAGTGGTCGCAGGCTGCAGTAACTTAACTACGCTCGCTCTGCTTGCAATAATTTTCTCGCCGAGTGTTGCACGCCGTCGCACGAAACACCGAGCGCTAACAGCATAAAATAACAACACACAAAAAGCAATCCAATGCCCGTGGTGATCTGAAGTTGCGATTACCACACGGCGGCCTCGCCAATCGAACTGCACATATACGTTACCTACAGCGCTATCTTTGCATGTACAGCCGCCCATTTTTTGAACCTAAGCGCGCGAGCATCCACGATCGAGTCAAAATAAGCGCGGATTCCAGGCATCCCAGAGTGCGGTTCCCGGAACAGCCTGGTGGAAGGCAGCTGCACCGGAATGTTCATCAGGCAGGCACACGCGCGTGTTCTCGTTCATTTCGCCGCCATGCCTCGTTATACGGCGCTTATCGACTGCGCGGTCGACGCTCGCGCGTTCAAGTTAAATAAATGGGCGGCTGTACGGTCACACGATCACAGGTATAGTTCTACGCATTCCTGATTTTCACCTCCGCTCACACACAGCTATTAAAAGTATACTCGCTTCCAAAATACAAAACACGTAGTGTCACGGAGGAAACAAGTGTTTCCGTCATCTCGAAGCTGACTACACCGCGAGCCTTTCTACAACTGATGAAGTTGCACTAGCGCGCACACACACCAAAAATAACGCACAAGTTCATTCAGAATAACTTACCATGTGTCCTTGGCCTCAAAATTGTGGATAACACCGACGACTTCGTATGAATCGCACTGCACAACCGCCACCGATCAAAATGGCTGCCTCAACGAACGGAACGACGCACCCTTCCCGCGCTCCGACGTGTTCCTCCGCTCTGCGTGTAGTTCGGCGGTCCCGGGTGCCGGAGCACGGAGTCCAAAGGCGCGCTTCTCACGAACGAAAAAGAAGAGCGTTGGCGCTGTGCGGGTTATTTAAAACTTGCCTGTTGAAGTAACTTTTGAGAAGTTGACGCTGAGGCTCAGAGCGATTCTGTTTGCTTATTAGTTCTTGACCAAATGGGCGTATTTGAATACACCCTTCTGCCCCGCGTCAATATTTTTTTTGGGTTACTCCCAATTTACATCGGTTAAACTCCCATATTTTCTGATTTTTTGATAGTCAGGGTAAAATAGCGGTTTTAGCCCATTTTACCCCCCTTCCCAGGGAGTTGGTATCTTGGGCTTGGGTGGAAGAAGGGCATATCACCTCCTAAAAACGCCCATATGGGCTAATTTCTGTTTACAGTGTACAGTACACTGGGAATAATATGCACAAGGCCTGCTTCGCGTAACGCCGTCCTGCTTTTTTAAAATCATGCTGCGTGATAAGTGGGACACCCTGTATATATATATATATATATATATATATATATATATATATATATATATATATATATATATATATATATATATATATATATATATATATATTGGCTAATAAAGGTATATCTAAACGAGAAACTGCAATGGTTGTTCAATAAATAAAGCACACAAGGAAGAGTACATTTTTCACCATTTACAAGAGCGTACATCATTAAAGTTCAGTACATGTGCAACACCATTGTCATGCAAAAACAGAAATCGCACTACAGGGGAAGCTGCCCATCATATTATTGTTATTATTTGTCGTGAAAACGCACAAGAGATACGGAATAACAATGGCTACTTAAACAAGAATAGCGTGCCCACTCGACGCACACTCGCATCATACACACCGGCAAAATACGCCAGCCTTACTTCATCCTTGCTAACGCGTACCACAGCATCAATCCATGAAACACTGTTATATCATCAATAGTAATAATTTACGTTAAAGTTGACATTACGTTCTTCGCTACCTCTGATTAAGTATGTTTTCCAATCAGCATTAGCTTAATTCTATTTCTTGTTGTTATACTTTACTTACAAAGAGGGAATGACACCCTGTACGACGATCTCTTTTATTTCATTAACCAGGTTTTATGAACTGGGTTCTCGACATCCAAAATAATCTTTAAGCGTTACCTTACTCAAAAGTGCGATGGACTCTTCATCAGTGACTTTGTGCAGTGAACACCCAAAACCCTGTCCCAATAAATGTAAATTGTTAATTTAAACTTACTGAACAAAGTTTCAAGTTTAGTTCCACGCTCGGGACCGTGTATGTTACGCTTAATTGCTGTGTAGTGCGAAACGAACAACACAGAGTTTAATACAGACTGTTTCAAAAGATAACAAGATATCTCTGGCTTTTTTTTTCATAAAGTACTAAGCAGTATTTTGTTGACATTTGGTGAGCTGGTAAGCAATAAATGCTGGTTTAAACTAATGGAAAGAGTTTCCACTGCAAACGTGAGCTCATTAAAAAAGTTCTAATGAGCGCGGCGATGTCCTGATATGCAACACGACCCGCGCCATTTGATCTCTCGCAAAAAAAAAAGAAAGAAAATAAAGGGTGGGCAGGGTTCTGAACTCTCGAGCGCACTTAAGGGCATTCGCTTAATTAAATACTGGTCAAAGAAGAGTTCATGGTTAAAGTTAGTTCGCAACCTTAACTGAGTGGTGCAGCAAAATCCACCATCCCACTTCAGTCGACACAATATTCACTAAAACATCTGGGTTTCTCCAGGCGACTACATGCTAAAGGCAAAAAAAAAGTTCGCCAGATCACACATACCATGGGAATCGATGTGATGCCAAGCATGCGTGGGGAAGGTGACTGTGTTGTACTATTTTAATTGAGCAAAACGTTACGAAATGACGCTAAAGATATCTTCAAATGTTGTACGCACAGACATATGTTGAACAGTCCCATATGTTTTGTATAACCAGTAGTTTATATTTGCGTAATGATGCCAACAGCAGCGTGGGTATTAGGCTAACAACGCCAGAAGCGATAAGCTGATATGTAGCGCTTGTGCTTGCGACGATCCCTGGCTAGTGCTACGCAGACCGTCATCAGTGGATGGCGCTTAAGTATACAATTGACATTAACCCCATGTGGTGCCTGTATCATAGGAGTACATATGTAATGCTTATGAAATTGCATAGCCAGCACTGCGACCACAATTGACGTTTCACCAACATTACACCTGCATAGCGTCTTTTTCCAAAGAAGTTTTGATACCTGGCGTGGCTCTATGTGGTAGAATACTTTATTTCCACGCAGAATGATTGGGTTCTGTTCTATTCATTCTTTGTATTCGTTGGGTCAACGCTGCCCATGTCAGTTTTTCATAACGCTCTCGTATTTGATTTACCAATGTCTTGTCTCGCCGTTCCTGGGTAGATATAAACTGTCAATCACCCGTGGCACATACGCGCATACCGCGGCTCGTGGTTACGGGTATGTGCCACACGTGTCTGGAAGAAAGGGTTTGACGACGTACGCGACGGGATTTTCACGTTATTCATGTCATGACCAGGCAGACATATTCGTCATACCCTCTTAGGCTCCCATATTAATTTTGGTCTACCCCAAGTTAAGGGGGCGGTCATAGCGCACCCAGACGTAAGCGGCTGGCTAGATAGATAGATAGATAGATAGATAGATAGATACTCTCAAAGTGGCTGCAGTACACTTTGAAATGCTTCGCATTCAATAAAGCTTGAACGCACAGATGGCCCATTGAATTTATAGAAGTAGCTGAATCGTGGCACTTGTGAGGCGTGCGGTATCCATCTCGCTAATAGGCACACAAAAATTTTACGATGGTTTGTCAGGGCAGGGCACATCAGACTGTGCGCATTCAAGCGCACTGCATGTCCTTGTGACGACGCGCATGGTTTCATAACTTCGTTTGATCATCTACATTGTTCGTTGTAATGGTGCTCATGCGCCTTTTGTGGACCTATAAACCTGTGGATCTGCCTTCAATCAAATTAGTTGACAGTTTGCAACTTTGTTTGTTTGGCTACTTACGATGATATTAATGTCTCCTACAGCCATTATTTTTTCACTCCAAACGCATCGTTATAGTCAACATCGGCGTCTCCGTGATGTTCTGTAAAATGTGCAACTCGATAACATTGCGCTACGCATCGTGCCTTATATGGCGAGTGCTACCAACGATTGCTGCACAGGAAGAGAGGATACGAGCCGGTTGTCTTTCGTCGCGTGAAACGCGCATGGAGACAGGAGCCGAATTGAGTGGGGGGAGCGGGTGGGGGGACTGCAAAATTGCGGCACAAAATGCGAACTTTGACCGGCCGGGTGTCGCGCACTATTTCCAATGCCTTTAAAGGGGCGCAACAGATGGTTCGTGCATTTTTCATGTTGTGCTCTCATTGCAAAGTTTTTGTTGAAGATACAGACAGTACTAAGGAGCCTTTGCTCGCTGCAGAGGCAGTGTTTTAAATACGAAGCATTTCTTAGCGAACTTCGGCGACTTTCAGCATATCTATCTATCTATCTATCTATCTATCTATCTATCTATCTATCTATCTATCTATCTATCTATCTATCTATCTATCTATCTATCTATCTATCTATCTATCTATCTATCTATCTATCTATCCATCTATCTATCTATCTATCTATCTATTTATCTAGCCGCATACGACTTTGTGCTCTCCTGTCCGTATCGTTAATGAGATTTATACCAAATTTGGTATGGTATATCATGACTGTATGACGAACATAAATGGCTGGTCATGTCATGAAAATCATGACTGATTTGTCATGAAAAGTACGATTTACATGCCACGCTCACGGCGCCCTCGCGGCCATTTCGTTAGCTTGATACACACCAAATTTAACACTGTGTGACGTGACTGTATGAAGAACATAAATGATGGGTGGTAATAGGCAAAGAATGACGTGCATGTCATGAACAACATGATTTACATGCCACGCTCATGGCGCTCTCGCGGCCGTTTCGTTAGCTTGATATGCACCAAACTTGGTATTGAGTGACGTGACTGTATGACGAACATAAATGACAAGTGTTAATATGGAAATCATGACATGTCATGTGCGACATGACTTGCATGCCACGCTCATGGCGCGCACGCGGGCGTTTCGTTAGATTGATATACAGCAAATTTGGTATTGTTTTACGTGACTGTATGACGAACATAAATGACAAGTGGTAATTTGGAAACATGACATGTCATGTCGCACATGACTTGCATGCCACGCTCATGGCGCGCTCGCGGCCGTTTCGTTAGCTTGATATACACCAAATTTGGTATTGAGTGACGTGACTGTATGACGAACATAAATGACAAGTGGTAATATGGAAATCATGATTTGTCATGTGCGACATGACTTGCATGCCACGCTCATGGCGTGCTCGCGGTCGTTTCGTTAGCTTGAGATACACCAAATTTGGTATTCAGTGATATGACTGTATGACGAACATAAGTGGCAGGTGCTAACATGCAAATCTTGGCATACCTGTCATCTACAACGCCATTTACATGCCACGCTCATGGTGCGCTTGCGTCCAGTTCACTAGCTTGATATACACCAAAATTGGTTTTGCGCGACGTAACTGTATGACGAACATAAATGACATGTCCTAACATGTAAAACATGACATGCAAATTACGTAAAGCATGATTTGCTCCTTCCTGGCTGTTTTGCATTACATCGATTCCCACAGTGCGTGGGATCTGTCGGCTTTTTTTAAAGAAGTGTGCTGCTAGCCTCCCTACACATAAAATTCCAATATGTTCTATCGCATGCGTTGCTTGGCTATTGCGGAAAAAATAACACTTCTTGAAAATTTCTAGTTTTTCAGACTTCGTTTTTCATAAGTGAAACGTTATAGTTCACCGAACCAAAATCGAGATATGGTTGATAGACGGAAACGTGGTGGGTATAAAGTTTCTTAAACGAACTAAGGTGCTCATGCATCTTTGCCGGACCTTTCGATATGTAGACCTACTTTTGTCAGAGGCAACTATTTCACTGACAGTATGGTAATTCTTGAATGATTATAGGAGGGAGCTCACATGCTGTCATTATCAGGGGCACTTTTCTGCACGTATGTAGCTTCACCATTTTATGCAACTCATCTAATCCGTTGGAGCCAACATGCTAATGACAAGACCATATATGACAAAGCTTAAGCGATTGAAATGTCCAGCAGGAATAGCTGGTTTACTTCATTCGTGTGTGTAACATCTATTCAGCCCTATTCAACACACAGGTCGCTGTTTGCATTTCGAATCTATGAACCCAACTTCCCACAAAAGATCTGTAGTTGCTTCGCTTGTTACTCGTGCGAAAAGAGTTCGCGAAAAGCCAGAAGACTTCACTGGTGATATACAGCATGTACATCGGTATCTCTCCCAAAGTGGCTACCCTGACTCGTTTGTGCGCTCTGTGGAATGTCAGCTAGCACGTTCACCTCGTCCTGACAACTGGCGCCCCAGGAAACGTGCTTCTGGGCCATATGTCCCTGGGATCAGCGTGCAGCTTGCGCGCGTACTGCGCCCCTACGATGTTCAGGTAGCACGCGTGCCCGTAAACAAGTTGAGGCATTCCCTCGTGAAGGTGAAAGACAAACTACCAAAGAAAACATTTACAGGTGTTGTCTACAGCATCCCGTGCGCATACTGTGGTGGCAGTTACGTCGACGAGACAGGCAACGTTCCGGAGAGACTAAAACAGCGTATGTATTATGTAAGAAAAAAAAAGCTTTCATCAACCGTGTTCGCCGAACACGCACAATCAACTGGCCCCGAAATAGACTGGAATAATGCAGGGATAGCGAAACCAAAAAAGAACTGGTCATCTGGGATTCATCTCGAATATCTGACAATCCAGACAACGGCGCACGTACTTAATCACAATGACGGCAATTTCCACACGTGTCATTTTTTTTTGTGAATAAGGCTCCCGTGCGGGAGCCGAAACTTCACGCTTTTATGTTGCTTTCAAGCGTGCTTGGTGTTGATTTTAATTGTCTTCACTTCCCTGCTGCGATTTATCATTTTCAACGTTAGAGGATTGCGCATAAGGACGCGATATTGGTTAATCCATCATAAAAACAATAAATATGAAGCTTTATACAAAAACACCAGGGATGCAATCTTTTTTCAAGAACTAACAAAACATAAAAAGATCGTGCGTGATTTCACGAGTTTACAGCACTGCATCATGAAAGAACGACTTTCGCATGTCGTTCTAAAGATAAGAAAATAAGGTAAATGAAGAACTAGAGAAAGATGTTTCATTCTTTTAGACTCAATATCATGTGAGGAAAACAAAGTGTGGGCGCTTAAAACGTGCAATCGATTTGTTTTGAAACGTTTATGATCGTATTTTTCTCAAACGGTAATTTTCATAGGTGTCATTGCACTTGCTGGCGAAGCAATTATTCTTGTCGATGCATCATGACTGTCTAATAAATATACATAAATATTTTAGCAGCTACTCTAAGTGAGGCCCGACTACAAATCCTCTCTGCTGCTGCTTTTTTTTTCTAGTTGTTCTCGTTAATTTTGAAAGCGACAGAGCAAACTTTTAATGCTACTACAAATCCCATCTATGTTGCATGTTTTAACGCTCGTCTTCATTCGTTGCATTACAGTATCACAACGCGTTGCGAAAATGTTCTTTTTTGCGGTCATGAACCTGCTGTATGCAGCTTGATCTTCAGCGTAACTTCGCGGTTCTGCGTAGTCAGTGCTTAACCTTTATGCATTATGCCTATATGATTATACGCGTCGAGCTTCCCAACTCAACAGCTTAATTGCAATTCTTATAACTCTGAGCCAGGTAAACTTGCGCAACATCGTTTCTTTTTGCATCTCTCGGCAACTACCGCCTATAGGTGTCTTCGCTGTACCTAATTACAGCGCATCAGCATACATGTCGTGTCAGCAAACCTTATCACTCCTAAAGCCACGACCTAAATAAGGTAAAAACCGGAGCTTTACCTAGCCTCCACACTCTACGCACTTTTCTCGGTGGTTTAATAAACAAAAACACACAAAATAGAATTACTTTTCGGTGAATTGCTGCGATGGTGTTCACGTTTAATCAACGGGGGAGGCCTCAGAGACCGAGGTCGGTGACACTGAGTTTGATAATCGCCTCTCAGCGTTGCTTAACACTTTTAGAAGCGGCCCTAATTACCTCCTCGGTGCTTTTTTGCAAACTGTTGACGTGGCCTCATTAGCATTGTGAAGGCTTTTGCGATAGCTCCGCGAACATTCTCATTTTGCCAGGGCAACGCGAGATTTAGCACTTCTTCATCGCAGGTCACTTGGAATAGCTTATAAGGCGCAATATTTATTTCTTGACGTAACAAAAGTGTACCTGTCGGTGCTGTTCTTGCGCTCAACACGTTTTCACCAAGAGCTTCAAGACATTGCTTTGCAGCCAGACGCAGATTCAGCATGCACTTTAAAGCCTTTAAACTGACCTTGATGCTCAACAAAATGACTTAGTACATAAATAAGTCCGCACGTACCCAGGTGCACACATCGCATGATAAGATACTTATGCAACCTGTCGGGTTAATCATTAGTTTCCTCAATTTCCCGATATTGGAGGGATCAGTGAACGAAAAATATAAAATAAAAAGAAGAATACATTTCCCTGTTAAACTACAGCTCGAGAGATGATTACCTTTTTGCTACAAAAATGCTACGGTCAAGTCGCCGGACAGTCATGTCTGATGTGATCCTCTTAAAACCGATAGTTTTGATAGCCGCCTCATCAGTTTACATTGGTAATGGTCTTGTAACGAAATGAGAATACTTTCAAGTTTACCCCTCTATTGCATGAATTATGAGAAAATCAATTGAAAAATTATTTGATCATTTTTTATCATTAACTACATGAAGAATAACATGTACAAAAATTTTCAGATTCATTGTGACTGTATTAATGAAGATAAAGGTTTGTGCCAAATATGGCACACTATGCAAATGGGCGAGCAAAATTGCTGCCATAGCTGAAAACCAAAATCTCACTGATTGCGGTCTTTTTAGCTTGATTTGTGGAATAAAGCAAAGCAATTGCTTCCTGCGTTCCGGCATAATTGAACATTTTGGTTAGCGCATCTGACAGCCGACATCTACGTGCAAGATGGCCGCTTACACGTTTGGCTCTTCGCATGGTGCCGCCTTGATGTAGTTTCCTACCCGAATTTCCAACCGCTGACTCGTGGTTGTGAGCGTCAGTTGCCGACAAATCGTAAAAGCTAAATATCGCCGTGTACTGGTTAGACTTCACACAATTTTTTCGTGCACCCACGCCAATAATGCAGCAAACAATTGCCAGGTACTGCTGCTGACACTCGATATTTTCGTGATACATCTCATAACCTACCACCACAACTGAAATCTGGCAAAAATGAGCTGTGCTGCATGGCCTTAGAGGATTTATTTTTGTTTGTATTTGCACTGTGCAACAAAACATAGAAGGCATCATATTGCACATTTCATCACTCACATGCATACTGTGCCAAATATGGCACATACCGATTTCCGACTATATACCGTAGTGGAAAACGGAATTGAGAAGAGCCTTAATGAGCATGAATTTTCAAAGCCACGAGATATGCCAAAATAATTTTTTCTTGCTTCTGCAACGAGAAAATGGTTGCAAGAAAAATATAGCAGTCACTGTTGTTCATGATCCGAGCTTGCACGTGCACCGTGAAATCTATTTCACGTCTAGATTTCATACTGCTCTAGGGATGGCAGCGCTTTTTTTTATATTTAGTGCGCGTAACAATGAGGATTACTCTAACTGTGTCACATTCTCCACTGGTCCTCTTGCATCCGCTATAAAAAATGTTAATCGGTATGTGCCAAATATGGGACGCCATGCAATAGAGGGTTACTACTTCGTCAGCTGATGCAAATAAGATATTACTGGTTACCACTTGGAGCGTTCATCGTCCTAAACGTCTTACACACATAACCCACATATGAACAAGCTGATGCTAACGACGGTGATGGTAATGATGATGAAAGGGCTTCTCTGTTTGAGAGAAGACGTACTTGTTTTTCTAGCGGATTTTGGCGTATCCGGACAGGTATAGCAGTCGCACATTCTTGAAGCAGATAACGGTATTAAGGAACTGCGAAACTATGCATTCCTTCGAGTACGTGAAAGCCATTAACCGAGACTCTACGTTTCCGGACAGGCGGCCGGCTTTCTTCTTTCATGGCAGGCAGAATGTGTGGCATGCGACAGAATTGCGGGAATTGGAGGCACTTTTAATATCACCACGCCGAGTATTCTAGATGCCGCCGAAGTGCAAAAAGGAAAAAAAAAGATCAGCACACACACGAAGAGATAAATATGAATCGCTCATTCGTGCTTCCGAAGTCTATTCCCGACTATGGAGTTACATCTTTTTGTGGCTGGAGTTCCGGCGCGATGGTGAATGATATGTCGCAAAGGCAACACGGCGAGTAACTGTAATGCCACGTAATATAGATGCTGTAACAAAAGACTTCGGTCTATTGTCCACGGCTGCATGTTTTACGTTCTTTTCTAGCAACACAATTTCGCGCAGCACACTTACGTATTGAAGCAGTGTTCCCAACCTGTGTGCTATGCAGTATATCAGAACAATCGAAGCGTTTCTGTAACACTTGCCTGTATACGTTCGATATTGTCATAGCTCTCACCTCCATACAGCTCGATTCTTATTTACCTCGATACTTGCTTTGAACATACCCAAGGTATTCGTGGAGATATTAGCCGTTGAACGGTAAACAAAATCGGGTGACAAAAAATGCTGTTAATTTTTACCTGAACCTCTTCCTGTTTTTCTCATCTGATTGCGGACGTTAAGAATTAAAAATGAAAAAGAACAAATAATTTCTAACGAAATTTCCTTTTACTAAACTAGATTGAGTTTGTTCGTGCGCTGAAGGTGCCCGAATTTTTAAATGTGCCTGGAATACGAACAAATTACTGCACTAAAATGTGAAATTTTCACTTACCTGTGCTGAATGGTGATTCAGGATACCAGGTACGCCACACTTTCTTGCCTTATTTGCTTTTCTGTGGTGCTCCTTTTTTTTCCGTGTTTTCTGTTCACGAGGCGATGCGCGATTTCATGTATTTACGTTTCCTGTAATATGAAGATGTAACAATAAATTCAGAGATAGCTAGACGCTCCAACTGCGCGCTGCATTTGCAAGAGATCAAGAAGTATCAAATGTCCTCGCACTGGTTACCTCACCAAGACAGGATTACAACCTTAGCATTGATAATTACGTGCACTGCGTCCTCAGGCTAAGTGATATGTCTTCGTTGATGATGTCTTGCGTGCTCGCAAAGACATGGTGCTGCGCATAAAACTTTCACAATGTAATTCACAACGCATTCACATTCACCCCACTCCGATAAGTGTTAAACTTGTGACTGGTCGTAAAAGCGCTTTCACGAAACCAGGAGACGCAAAGCAGTTTCTATGGAGAGTGGTCAGGAGAAGGAGCATAAAACTCTAAACCGCTTACACTACGAACAAAGAAGTGAAGTCGTGTGTTCTCAAGAGTATTCCTCTTTAACCTTACGAAAGGTTAGTGAGTAAGCGTTTGTGGTGATCAGGAATTTTATTGCACTCCAGTAATAACCTAAGAGAACCGGAGCAGTCGTGATTCCGAGGTTGGATACGACGATCAAATTCAAGACATCCCACGCAACATCATCGACGGCAGCAGAAGTGGCAGCCCTTCGTACCGCGTTACAATTCGTCACTGACCAACCGACACACAAGTGGACCATTTTCTGTGACTCAAAGGCGGCACTGCAGTCTCTACTGTCAATCTTACGCCGCGGACCGCATGAGCAGCTGATATTAGAGACAGCGGAGCTTATACACCACCTGACTGAGAAAGGACATCAAATCACCTTTCAGTGGTTACCCAGCCACTGCGGAATCATTGGCAATGAACGGGCCGATCAAGCTGCCCGCTCAGCCCACGGAGAAGACCGTGAGGTACTACTACCACTTTCTAGGAACGACGCTGCACGGAACCTCCGCTTGTTTGCTCGTCTACGTACCACGTCACAGTGGAACGAGCCGCCCTTCAAACATGCCCGACTGCACTCATTTGACCCTACATTATGTCTTAAAGTCCCATCAGGGGCTTCGCCGAGTAGACGCGACCCTTCTGCGTAGGCTGTGGTTGGGCGTTGCGTTTGCCAACGCGTATGCTTTCCGCATTGGGATGGCCGACACCGCAGCCTGTGACTACTGTGGCAATGAGGAGACAATTGGACATATCTTTTGCGATTGCCTACAGTATAGGGCACAGCGACTATGCCTTTGCAACGCGCTCAACAAGTTAGATGACCGACCTTTGTCGGAAGAAAGGATTTTAAGCCATCGACAGGATGCGACGTCACAGAAGAAGGCCCTGAAAGCGCTGCTGCGATTTTTGCGATCGACCGGCCTTTCTGAACGACTTTAGCCAGAACGCCCTTCCTGTGCGCGTCGTTTTTTATCCTGCGTGTGCGTGCATTTTCTTTCCTTTCGTTTTTTTTCTTCTCTCTCTCTCTCTCTCTACACCTTCTTTCTTGCCCCTATTTCCCCTCCCCTGTGCTGGGTAGCAAACCGGATGCTAGTGTCTGTTTAACCTCCCGGCCTTCCTCTTCATCTCTCTCTCTCTCTAAACATCAGCAGCATCAAACACGAGCATGTTACACCAACAGGCCGGAGGCCTCTTGGAGTAGCAGTGCGCCACTGTGTTGATGGTTGAGAGAGGGCCTTGCCTTACTGTAATCTTCTCTAAACTTTTCCTGTGCAAGTAATATCTTTGAATTAACAATGGGAAGCATATATGAGCCACACGTTCAAATACCATGATAGTTGACTAACAATTGGACGCTTTATTGAGCTGACGAACACAGTAATGACGTTCTGCTCTTATTTAGCTTGCTTTCTCTCTAGTTCAGCTTGATGAAGACATCATCGCACACAGTCTCCAGGCCATTCCGCTGGACCGATCTATCTCCGCAAAAAGAAAAACCTGATGCATGCCAAATAAGCACAACGCATCGGGATACAATGTGAATCATTAATTCGACTTCTCTATTATACAGGGCCATAGGCGCTCGACTAAGGCGCGGGACGGAATCTTTGTGCATGTGAAGTACTGCAACAATCTCGCGGTTTATTTCATTTTTATATCGGAGCCGAAATTTGTGTGAGTAAACATTAACAAGGCATCGCAACGGCCCAATTTGCGGCTTCGCGCCAAGCTCGGCGAACCCGTTTTGCAGAGTGTCTGTTGGCTCGCGAAGCCAATAATAATTTCCCTTGCTTGTGTTTCCTCGTTAGAAAACCTCGGTGCTCGCTACGTTTCCTATCAAGAATGCTATGTCACGCCTTTGGGGAGTGCCTGTTCGCTCGCGAAACCACTCATCCTTTCGCTTGCTTGCGTTTCCTCTTTAGAAAACATCGGCGCTCGCCACATTTCCAATCAATAATGCTAAGTCACACCACTAGCGCGCACACTGTACATGACTTGGAAGTATGCCTGGAGCTTGGCGATAACGCAAGTGAAAGGGACGTGACGTAGATGAAGATAATTGCTGTGGCACAGGAAGACGTGCAACATATACGACATTCTTTTTTCAGGGCAAAGCGCCTTAAAGTATAGGCTTCTTGGCTTGTAATGTCGCACTGGTCTCGGCTTGTTGGCGTGTCATCTCGTTATCACGGTTCATCATAAACAGGTATGCTCCACAAAAACTGGATCAATTCCACTACTCGCCATCGGTCCATAGTATGCATATTATAACTTAAAAGTTCGTCTTTACTGCCTAAAACAGCATGTTTGTCTTAGAAGCGGTGTCAGAATCCCCGACGAAATTTACCAAGACGCTCAAGTTTCGTACCTAAAACCAGAGACACAAACGTACATCTCTATGGTAAAGTTATCTATTTGAAACACGACTGCTTGAAACATATCTGCAAAGTGATCGTGTGTTAGTGGACCGATGGGGCGTAAAGCAGTAAATTGTAAAGATTTTGCTGTCGGAGACATTAGCGCACACTGCATGCTTCGCCTCTCCCGATGTTTCACGTTAGTGAAGCTGAAACACCCTTCCCTACATTTCCCTTCGCCCCAATTTTTTAGACTGCAGATTTGAGCTTATGTAGAACTCTACAGCGGCGAAAGAAACTGCATCGCACGTGCGATATCCTCGTCTTTGCTGATTACCTGATATAAAGCAAATGCACGCCTTGCGTTGATATACGAAGGCGCATGAGATACGAGAAGGAAATCTCACGTCCCCAATCGCCCTACTCCCATTTCAGTCACGGTTGCATCTTCCGCTGCTTCGCCTCTTGGCATTGCCATAGTCATACTTTGCATCTGCTTTCCACAGGCTGATATCTCTGAAGTAAGTTCATAATTCTTAGACCGCATACCTACTTCCGTCTAAGCCTCAACGGAGCTGCGTATACTCGGCGATGACTTCGATAAGCCCTATTCGGTGTGTGGCCCGATTTTGTTTGAAATATTATTCCGGGAGCATACCAGGGCGCCTGTGTCTTGGCTACGTGTCCTAAATAAATGCTCAGGGCATGCATGCTAAACCAGAATGTCTTCTGCAATGCAAAATTGGGTTCCCTATGTCATACGAGTGGTCGCGGAATTTTTCAAACGTCTCGTGAGACGTGAATGCGGTATGCATACGCTTGAGAAGTCAAACACTTATAAGTTTCCTTATGCATTCGCCTCGGTCAACCGGAAGGCTAAAGCAGTCTTCTTCTTTTCATTCTCAGTCGATCTATTAAACCTACTGCGCCCCTCCGAGAGTTTCCTGTAAGTAACGCTGTTTTGTACGGCCTCCAGGATCAGAGGCATTATAAGCTTTGTGAACCTCACCTTGTTTTCCACTGTACCCGGGATCGGGACGCCTTTGACCAAGCAATAATGTCTCGTGATAGCGTCACCATGTGACGTCATGTTATGCGCCTTCATAGTTACGTCATAATGAGGTCACAAGATTGTGCTATAATAATGACATCATGATGATGTCACATGGTGCCGTCAGCATGTGATGATGATTTTTGGCATCCCTGGCAGTGACACCGCCGATGGGGGGACGCTGGTTATTTTTCGCCTTTGATGAAGCATCGTAAAAGAAACGACGCTTGAGGTCTGTTCGTGATTCTATGAGAAACTTCCGAAGTTGTTGAAGTTGATCAATGCATCTTTCCTTTCCTGATTCTGTCTTTTCATATTCACTGTATATATGTCATCCTTCACTCAATAAAGTTGTTAGTTGTGAGTCTGCGCACGTGCTGTCCTTTACTTTCTCTGTGTCCTTGTATGTTTTAGCGCTGTTAAACTTTTCAAGAATGAACATTAACCAACTAGCCCAACTTGGTGCTCTTCTGCATGTTTCCTAATGTTCACTTCTGGCAAGCGTGTGTGGCTTCGTTTCTCTGCGCTAATTTGGATAGCACATCCCGTCCCACTCAGGCGTGTAGGATGTTTCACATCTGACAAACAGGCGCAAACCTAAATGATCGATTGCGTGGCGAACGTCACGGCAACTTTTTGCAATATTGCGCCGCGTCGCACTGGCCTTAACTGCTGTGGCGGCATTAGTGCATCCTTTTTAAAAACAAATTTAGTGTGAATACACGACCTTGCTAACTCGTGGAATTATCCAGGTTCTTATATAGAAGTGGAGATAAGGTTCCTTTATTGTCTTATAAATTAACAGAACATCATTACATTGTGGAGTATGTTGCGCAAATATGAGCGCTTGTTTGGTATCTTCGAACTGTTGTATATCAGCCTGATGTAGCTGTTTTCTTGCCTCGACATCGTCCCCAGTGCCATTGTATCCTTTATCATTTTGTTCATGACAATTAAACGAGCTGGAAGGAGGCGCTGTTGACA
Source organism: Rhipicephalus appendiculatus (assembly GCA_030522465.1). NCBI lineage: Eukaryota > Metazoa > Arthropoda > Arachnida > Ixodida > Ixodidae > Rhipicephalus > Rhipicephalus appendiculatus. The sequence continues at coordinate 43,848 of JALIZH010006910.1, forward strand.
CTGTCTGTTTCGCTGAGTGCGTGTGCACTTTACACAATTTTTAAATGTTTACCTCTTGATGTCTTTTTTCCTCGCAGAAAACAAAATATCTGTTTTGTACGCTTTTCGTTTTTGGACTGAAGAATTTGCACCCTGAAAGCTTGACGGTATGAGTTAAATATCGGAAGTTTAATAATCAATGTCGTCAGGTGAATAGTACTCATAATAATGCCTTTACTACACTACCTGAATTAGTTATTTAGTATATTCTATCTCGCATGTCGAATTATACTGTTATTTGGGATTTTAGAAATGGGGCGCTTGCACTAAGTAGCGGAAGGCTTGAAACAGCGAAACTCGACGATTGTGAAGTCGAATCTCGTAGCTCCTACGTTGTTCCTGGGCTTCAGCTACGTGATGCTAGGTTGTTCCTAGGTTGCTTCGAAGTTGTTGCTAGACTTTACCTAGCTTATGCTAGATTTTTTTAGGTTGATTCTTAGCGCAGAGAAGTTCGAGTTGAACCGCAGACAATCACAGGCAAGACACAGACGTCCGAAATCCAGACACAGAAACTCGCGCTGAAACCGAGCGTTCGCACCTCCCATAGATCTACGGGCACGTCGTCGTTCGCGTAGGGCTTTCATCGCTTCGGGGTCTTCTCACAGCCGCCGTTGCCTTTCCCATTCACTAGAATTCCCTCGCTGTACGTACTTGGAGTCTTCGGCTCACCGCTGTCGCTTCACAGTCATTTCTTGGGCTAAATGTTGCCCTCTTGATATTAAGTGGACCAGGGATGAGTAGTGGGATTAGACCAATTTCTGTGACGCATACCCGTTTATGATGACGATAGCTATTTGTGGTGATCCGTTTGAGCTCGAGCATTAGCAGCTTCGCTGTTAACATAACCGTACACTTAAAGATCACGGAGGGCAAAGTCACCGAGAGCTAATTATAAATACATCCCGCTGCACCAAATAATTGAATGCCTTTTTTAGCGTAAATCCACGTGCACGGAACATACGATTAATAGCATAATGGAGTAAAGAGACCGAAAGGGAGAGAGAGAGAGAGATGTTTTAATGAAATACTGCAAATATCAGCCAGGTTATTCTGCGTGACATACTACTCAAGGTTCTAGGTGATGATTATGACATATACGCTGATAAATACGTAAGTCCGCCGCAAAAAAAAAAAAATAAATAAATCACTGGCCACTTCCCTTACAAAAATTCTTATTGAAAAAACATAGAGAAGTTATTGAGCAATGTCAACAGATGACATTGAAAAAACATAACGGATCAATAGAAAAACCGTTGAGGAAGTTGTTGACGACCATTGAAAATTGGCCCGCGACTTTCAATTGAAAAACCATAAAGCAAATCAATATAATCAATATTGATTTATCGTTGAGAGGAAATGAACTGACAATTGCGAATACATTGCGAATCAATGAAAATACCGTTGAGGAGGCAGTTGTTGACCAGTATTGAAAATTGGCCCGCGACTTTCAATTGAAAGACCATAAAGCAAATCAATATAATCAATATTGATTTATCGTTGAGAGGAAATGAACAGACAATTGCGAATACATTGCGGATAAATGAAAATACCGTTGAGGCAGTTGTTGACCAGTATTGAAAATTGGCCCGCGACTTTCAATTGAAAAGCCATCAAGCAAATCAATATTGAGGTTTCGTTTAAAAAATGGTGAATGCCAAATTGACGTATTGTTGAGAGTATTTTCACTTTCAACAGTGAAGGGTTATTGAAACATGGCTGAAACTACGAGCCTAACTGATATTATTCTTGCTTCGGGAGAATGGCCAAACATAAATGCAAGCACATGTGTACAGCAAGCCTAACTCAATAACCTTGGGCCTGCAGTACAGAAGTGCCCACATTTACATTTGCCCATTCTTTCAAAGCAACAATAATCTCAATTAGGCAACATAGCTTCAGATTCGTGCCAGCGGGAATAAAACCTTTCAACATAATTAATGGTTACACTGCTTGTTTTCACACAGTGTAAGGTGCAGAAAAGATTATGTTAAAAGAGTACTGAAATCTTTGTATTATATCTTTAAAGTCCATCGAAGCCAATACTAACACCAGTCTCCTCTACAAACAGATATTCATACAGAACATAATTTAGCACTGTACATGCCTCCCTCTACCCATTGAGGTAGTGTATGGAAGGTGCAAGCACCTGTGAGTTAACGACACCTTTCTTTACACTCGAGGTTACAACACCAATGCACAGGCAAAGCAGCAACACATGAACATCGCCATGAACTTGTATTCTACTCAACTAGCATGTTTTAATGTATACTAGCCGAGTTTCGGTGAAACTTGGCAAAAAATACAAGAAAACAATTTTCTAAGTAAAATATTTATTTTTTAGCAAGCAATTTTTGTTCAAATGTTTAAATATTTGCAGTTTGACATAGCAGAGTACTTCTCACTAATGTGCAAACCGCATCCAATATGACAAAATAATTTGAACTCTATAGAAAGCACCATTTGAATAAATAAAAATAAAATCTTAGATGACTAGACGTGCCAGAAGCTAAAAATAGCATAACGCTGCAGGCGGGGCACGCCACTATGGGATGAATTGTACAGGGGTGAACAGGATTCATACTGGTTTTGAAGTCCAAATTGATGAATTTTCAAGGATTCCTATTGAAGATTTTTGGAGGACGCAAAGAAGCATCCCAAATACCAATTTTCTGCTCTAACAAAGTTTCCAAAACAATATGGGCAGCTTTATGCATTCAAAGTACGAAACTTCGATTCAACCAATAAAAACCTAGAGACAGTGAAGCCAAGGAAGGTATAGGGGACATTATTTGTAGGTTTCCACTGTAGAGCAGTAAGTATGACACGAATGGAAAGGAATTAAAGTGGATGAAAAGCCAACTTGCCGCTGGTAGGTACTAAATCTACAACCTTGGGAAATGCTTCCGATGCTCTACCTGATCACATCAGTTCCTAACGTGCCCAAAACTTCACAGCATTACGCAGCTACTAGGAGATCTTTCATATTAGATAAGTGATTTTGTTCAGTTCCCACATTTCACTCTTTCAGTATTTAGGAAACTTGTTTTATGAAAGTGACGTACATACGACGCTTCTACTTTTCCGGACTACTGACCGGCTAAACAATGAAATGGCAATGACCGCTTCAAAATTTTTTCCCCATTTTCACAATTTCGTTGAATACATGTATACAGTCATCAAGCTTCTCCTGTTTTTGAAGTTTGATAGGGATTGAGTCAAATGTGAATTGGACTTCTGCCAGTAGAGCAAGCAACTTAGAAAACACCCTCTAGGTATAAAGTCAAGGTCTTCATACACACAAAAGAGGAATAGAAAGCATTACATGGTAGCCAATCACTAAGCCTGTGCAGCAATGCCTGCAGCTTTAGTCTGAAGTACTTGCTTTCTAGCACAGAGCATAACTCTTTTTTTTTTTCAAGTTTGCCTGCATAGGACAGTGGATGTTTCTTGAGCTAGAAGATCTATCACACGACCGAGACCTAGCCATAGAATGGGAGAAATCAGCACAAGCGCTGGAAGTGAAGTCGAGTCCTAAGAAGCCAAGTCGAGAGAAAGGGGGGGAGAAGGCGGACCAGCAGGTGCGGAATTGAAATGAACGATAGGTCTACCGATGATGCAAGCAGGGGAAACACAGTAGCAAAGACATCACTGAGCACGACATGTTCCCTCAGCTTGCGGGACGAATATTTACCGACCATAGAAAGCAAGTAGTATAGCCAATATTAGATACCACATGCCAAGAAATTCCAAAGGTTTTCAAGGAAAGAAACCAATTCCAGGTTTCTCAAGGGCCCTGAAAATGTACTCTCTAATTTCAAGGGTTTTCAATCGTTTAGAGGACCTGCATGCACACTCAGTAAGGAGCAGATCACAATTTAAGGTGGAATGTGTGCGCTATGAATACCACCAAAATACATGATTGCCTAAGCTTTATCAGGAGCTCACTTAATGTAACTGTGCATAAATGTAAATGTGCATAAACATAAACATTACAATATTGCAACCCTTGACTAGTGAATGCAATTGGTGTTAAATTAGCATAATGTGATCGTTCATTTACTTGCACATTATAAAACCACAGTCATTCACTGTTAGTTGCACCATCCATCTTCGGCTGTTCGGGCGACTTCGGTTCCCTCGACAGAAGAGGTGCCAGGGTGTCCTTTACATTCGTCCCGGGCGATTTGCGACAGATGAAGCCTGCGAAAGAAGGACAGGGCACTTATAACTAAAACTTCCACAAGAAAAATATAATATAGTATGCACAGGTCATAATGAAATTCTTTCATTAGTTCTGTGTGGGTGTAGCTGCAGTAAAGGCTGGGACCGAGCTTGTTGGTATCGTGATATTTTGAAAGCAGTGAGCACACGAAGACAAGGACAGAGAAAAAAATGACACACAGAGCACTACTTCCAACTAATATTGATTGCAACAAAGAAATATATCCAGCCAAAAAATGAACAAACAGGAAACGGTGAAGGAGACAGGAAAGCAGCTAGACAACCAAACGTAGTCAAGCCGTTTTCCTGTCTTCGCCGTTTCCTATGTTCGTTAATTTTTTGGCGAATTATATTTCCTTCATGCAATGCCCCAACTAGCCCAACGACAAGTGTTATTAGAACATTTATTGCAACACCAGCACGCCATATATATGCAGTTTCCTTGCTCATCTCGTGGTACCACGCATGCTCAAGAACAAGACTATCACATTGTTTCTTCGCTAAAGATTCGTTGCCGTTTCTGCGTGCAGTTGATGCCTTTAATCTTTAGCGACAGCTGTGTTCTTGAGCACGCATGTTACCACGACATGAGCGAAGAAACTGCACATATGTATTGCCACAAATATTAGATGGAAGTAGTGCTCTGTGCGTCATTTTTTCACTCTCCTTGTCTTCACGCACTCACTGCTTTCAAAATAACTGCAGTGCATCACCAGCATTGTGCATTCCTCAGTAAAGAACGCAAAAGAGGGCAAGAACAAAAAAGTTTGCTGTGCAAGAACTTTATGAACACCTTCAAAGCCAAAGGTGTGAACCATACTTTGCCATTTTAGCTGCAACATATTTTCCAGCTATACATATAGCAGAAATCAAAAGAGACAGGGCAGAGCTCTTGCCTTCAACTGGTGAAATTCATTCACAAATGCAAGTTATCCCCTATGGGCTAACAAATGCTCCAACAAGTGTGCTAGAAATGAACATGCAAGCAGGTCAGCAAAAACTTTCACTGACGACAGAAGTCAGTCGGTAAGGTTCTTAGTAAAATATGCCACTTCTCGCCCTGCGGGTTCACAAATGATACAATTACATTTTTCAACCAGCCATGAAACTGCAGCAATCTTCTTGCCAATCTGTCAAGTGAGCAGTCAGAGCCCACATGTCCAGTTAAAAACATGGGTTACATTTTTAATTTTAACAGTCCACCAATAGGATGCATTGCTCGGTGCTTTTACTTGCACATACAGTGGCTTCCTTGCACGTGTCATTGTTTAAATTTCGTCAGCTGAATCCTAGTGCTCTCTGGCAGTTGAGCTACCAAAAAGACTGAGCTGCCTCTGCCCTTCACTCTTCACTTTTCTGTTCAGCAAACTAGCCCAACTATTATTTAACTTTGCCTACTGAGTAACAATATGTTTAGTAAGAGAAGTTACAAAAACTACAAGGCATTTTGTTGGAGTCACGTGCTACGTGACGTCAACAGGCAGAAAGAGTGTTCCACACTCGCCGTCATGGCTACTAGCGTCACTGACTGACTCTCCCATGTTTAATGCACATATATAGCCCATAAAGTGGACGGGGGATGGCCGCCACAGTAGCTCAGTTGGCAGAGCATCAAACACATTATTCAAAGGTTGCAGGTTCAGTCCCTGCCCGCAGGAAGTTATCCTTTCGTCCACTTTTTTTTCTTCACATTAACATTACATTTACTACTAATAACATCCCCTATACTTTCCTTGGCATTATTGTCTGTTAGTTCTCATTAATGTTGTGTCTAACAAACAAAAGCAAACCCTTAAAATTTCCACTTCTTAAAGACTTCAAGGCATTTTAAATAATTTTGTCACTTTACCCAAGTGAGATGCGAATAACAGTAGAAAATTCGTATTGTGCAGCATATTTTTATTGCTCCTAAATGAAATTCTACCACGTCACAAGAATTAAGGGTAGCTTCATTTTATTTGTATTTTAAACACTAAAATGCTGGTAAGTGCATTTTGCATGTCATAATTACTGTTCATAAGCTTCTCTACAAAAAAAAAATGTAATACCACTGCTGACAGCAAAGTGTGTTTTCAAGCTTAGGACATCATTTTACTTTGGTTTTAGTGCAGTTGTGCAAGCTGGTTACAATAAAGCCTGCAAAATAAACACAACAGCTATAAGGAATGTTATGTCTTAAAAATGGCATATCCACTGTGGGATATATTTGCGAGAATATTAATCTTTTTTTATAACTATAAACCCACACTTTCTAACAAGCAGTCTACAACAGCCAAATGCTCCTTTAAAGTAAGAAATCACAAAAGAGTTGAACAGTTTCACAGTGGGATTCTAAGATACATGTCACGGTTTGTAAGAAGCAAAAGATAGCAGACACCAAACGCCAACTCAGAGCTGTTTGATTTAGTCAGCATGTTGAAAAATGTTATACATGTTTTCATTAACTAAGCAGCGAAGGTGATTGATGGTGTTTTATAAATGGCCAAGGTGCTTATTGGCAAACAAGCACCAAACATCAAATGTAAATATAAGGGCAACACCAATCACACAAGTGGACACTGAATAACTCATCTAGCATACAATATACTATTATCGCAGTGAAGGTTTTAATGGCAGAGAGGACAATGTTAACCACCAAACTAAGCATTAGCAGAACAATGTAAAAATGAATATGGAAGTTACTGGGCATTACAGTGCAAGGAGCGTGCATGCAAAGATTTGCTTCATAAAGACAGATTCACAATAAATGCAGAAATGAAGTATGGTGAAGATTTAGAGGCACACTGTATGCAAGTCTGGCGAGAAGATAGTCAGCATGTCATCAATAGACATGGCAGCAAGAGTATCATTACTCAACGATAAGGCACTTGATGTGTCCCTTGTTTCCTTTCCTCTGTGAAAATTACTTTTCGAAACTGGAATATGTGGCAGGGTTTTACTAATAACCTCCAATCGGTAGTCAGCACTCTGTCCGTGCTCCACCAGTCTTGCTCTTCATTAATTTTTTGTGCTGTTTCACACATAAAGGTAAAGAATAATACTTGGATGCCATAGTCCACTGCCAGTTCATTTGTGCAACTTGGTTAGGGCAAATACAATGCCCAAGACGGCACCACTCCACTGCACAAGCATGCATACATTACAACTTTTACCAAAGCTTTACTTCATCGTGAAACTCTGAAAATCACTTTAATTCTGCCGTGCATAGACGTTTGCTCAGTCAGACATCTTGCTATGGCGCAGTGCAGGTAGTTGACACTTCATTTCTTAATATTAGTCTTGATCCAAGGTGTCTCTTCTATAATCTTTTCAACTCAAAGCATCCAGTACATTGTACCACAAACATGTACTACACGGCCAAGTGGAACATGTATATGACGTGCACTTGCTATTACGTGTTTCCTGTCTTGGAGTTGCTCACAATATGGGTGGAATAAGTTTATCATTTGAAAAAATCTTATCTGTCTATTTGCAGTGATGGAAACAAATGCGTACCATTTAATATGGCCTTGTCCAGACTTGCAGGAAGAATGCTCCCCTCTTTTACAGCAAGTTGTCCACCACTTCAGTCCCTTGAACAGCCGTCTGTGCTGGGAACATGCATAACAGATACCACAAAAAGTTCCATAAATTTGTGCACAAAAGAGGCCTTACAGTACACAAGTAGTAAATATTAAACACGATGGCTTGACATAAGCATATGTTTATATAACAATATTGTCCTTGAAAATGGGCCCAGTATGCATTAAGAACAAGTATTAGAGGAGTAATGGCTCACTGCAAACAATTGTAATAACGCATTAGGTGTTGAGTTTTCCTGCCCTTGTGTAACAAAAAAGGATGAAATATACAGCTTGCCATATAGGTCAATTGAACACAAGAAAACTTCAGCAGCACCCCCTAATAAATGAATACATCTATGATAAATGTGCAATTTCTGTTCAATTTAATGAGCCCTTGATTCAACCCCCTTTTGTTCTTTCATAGCGAGGGCCTCGTGCCAGCAAGCTTGATGCCCTCAGGTAGCATTTGAGTGTGTATTGGTCAGCTACCAGTTCGCAAAGAGATCCCGCGCTACGCAATACCAGCATGGCTGTGAATGCTGGTGTGGCACTGCCGGGATTACACACACAGAGGTGCCCACTGGGTGGATGAGAGAACGACTTTGTGGTAGCTAAAGCGATGGAGTATCAGATGCAATACTTTGTTGTAGGTTCAGGCCCTGGCAGCAGTATGTTTTGTTTTTGTCCACATTAATTCCTCTTAATTTATGTCATAATTACAACACTACATTTAAAAACTATGAATGATCTCCCCTATGCCTCCCTTGGCTTCATCAGGTTGTGTCTAACAAAGAAAATAAGCCCTTGATTTATTCCCTTTCTTTTGTTTGTTCAATTTCTCAGTGCTTTAAGCACGCCAGAGCACAAATCGCATACCGCGTAGTCTGATAACTAGATAAACAAAAGCAGCATTGTTGCCAGTTTCACGGAATCCTACACCTTAGTACTGAATCGTGCAAATAACAGCCCCATTTAAATTCCTCCTTCTTTATCAAAGCACCAAGGAAAACAAAAACTGTACAGTACAACACAATCAAGTAGTGTTTCAATGCACCAGCACAGCCTAAACCATTTGGGATAAGAAGCTGTTGCAACAGTGCTACTTCACTGTTATAATTTGTGTTTGAACAGAAAGAAAATATGAAATGACAAGATAAATGTCTGGCCCAATTTTTTTTTAAATACAGCAACAAGCAGAGCATGCACTTGCTCAATAAGCGTAACTTGAACTGACACTAACCATCAATAACTTGTTAACTACTTTTAATTACTGACTTGAGTGCAACTATACCAAGTTTTTTTTCAAATGTCGTCACGTCCTCGTCATGTTTAGTTCAGAGGCGCCACGTTGCCGGCACGCCGGGAGCTCCTAGCTCCGACATCACCCATAAAATTCGAAGTTGAACATCTCGGATTACATGCAACGTTCGTGATTTCAAAGGCAAAAAAAAGGTTGGCATGCCATAACCTGGCACGCACTATATCGGTCGAACATCAACCACTTCCCTCATGTCATTAATTAAAAAGTGGAGAAACGATTAGCTGCGTCAATGTAACTTTGCTTGCGGCAAAGAATTTACGCCTCGACTTAAGAGTTCCTGTGCGAAAATTAAGGAGCCCGACTTTCATACAACGTTTATAAAAAATCTGTCATGTCCAAAAAAGAAAACACGCTACATGCACGCTGTGCGACATCCCATTAAATCAGTTTACAGTTGTCTGTGTGCAGGGGCGTAGCCAGAAATTTTTTTTTCGGGGGGGGGGAGGGGGGGGGGGGGGGCTCCTTGAAATGGTAAGTTTTCGCTCCGTAAGTCATGGCGAAAAAAAATTTCGATGGGGGGCACGGGCCCGGTGTGCCACCCCCTGAATACGCCACTGTATGTGTGGTACTTCCTGTTACTACTTGTACCTACAGCGCGATTCACACAAATGCACGGCTTCCAGTGGACTTCTTGTACACATCTAAGTGCTACGAGCAGCGACCTTGCGCAGCCAGATTATTATATTATCCAATGCACAATCGTGCTAATTATTTGCAAAAGCGACGCAGCACGGAAGACGGCAATGCAACCTGAGGCATGCTCTGAGCAGCGTAGCGTATGCATGACAGCATTGTGTCATTCTATCTGCGTCCCCGTCTACCTTTGCACGTTAGTTCATTATACCCATGATTATTGAACTATAACGTCAAGTGCATGTGGAACTAGTACTTTTAGAAGCAGACCCACTTTTACGGCGACAAGGCATTGTACAAGCCGCTTCAGGCGACGATCTCGCACTGTACACAACCAAGGAATAACGGCTCAGCAACACAAGGCTTGCATGACAAGAGCACAGAATCGCTAATGGAAAGTGCATTCGTCGGCTTGTTTACAGCTGCAATCAACGCATACGGCAACACACACGGCCAAGCACAGAAAGCAAAGATGTTAGCGCAATGCATACTTCCGTATCAGGCCCTTTATCTTGCGCAGCGGGGTAACTCGCCGTCCGAGCACTCTTCCCTGCATAAAAGTCGTCACGCACTAATGTAACTCAGTTACCCGATTTGACAACATTCTTGAACTCACCGAAGTGTGGTATCCGCTGGTGTGAGTCCTGTGAGTCTCGTCAAAAGGCGCGCTTGCGATCCCGTTCAGACAAAGCTGCCCCGGCTGCACGTCCGTTGTTTGGGCCCACGACGACGCATCGCCGCCGTAGATTCCGTGTCAAACAACAACCCGAACCACCCGTACGCACCGACACGCAATGTAAGCAGTACTACGTGTCCATTCAACGACGATAACCACGCGTAATGTTGATAAACACGGTAAAAGTACGTACGCGAAGCAAACTTGGTTCGCAGCGAGAGCGTTCGAGTCCGGGCAAGCAACATCACCGCGCCGACTGCGCTTGCGCGCTCTCCGGTTTGAACTGATTGGCTCTCGCTCAGCGGGCGCGCGATTTGAACTGCGTTGGCCTGGCTTAGCCTGGCAGCGCTCTCCTCCGTCCTTCGGCTACACCTTTCTGTTATGGCTAGAGTACAGCTCTCCTACAGTGGCGTTATCGCAAACCGAAATGAGTTTTTTGGAGGCGGGGTAGACAGATGCCATGACAGATGCTATTTGGCTTTTGTGTTTTGTTTTTCGTTATACCTTGTTGCTGCCTATCTAGTGTTAAGACGTTAAAACTGTTTACCGATCGCTGTTTTTTTTCTGTTTTTTTTTTTATCGTTTCTTCTTGCCTTCGCGCATGTTGGCAAGATTCGCACGTGGCGGCGATGGCACAGTTCGTTTGGGTCACTTCATTTTGTTTTCTTTTTTATGCTTCTTCTAATAAACCTTCTAGCTGCGAGTAAGCGTTGTGTCCACTTCGTCCTGTCCTTTGGGCTGCTTTAAATAGTATGGAACCATACCAACGACCCAGCTGTCGACCATGCTAGAGTCTATTCACGGCCTCTTAGATCGCGCCGACGTGCAATCACGGAGGCCATGCCTTGTTCCCCACTTCTTTCTCGCACGCGCGCCTTTTGTGGCGTCAGCAATCGCGTCAGCTCGGTTCTTAATACTACTACTGCGCTTTTGTTGTTTAAACATATGCAGCATCTGTACACGAGGGGTGCGTTTTAATTACTGCTAGCAGTAACAACTGTTGTCCTTACGGCTGGCTAAAAGTGTGCGTCCATGCGTGTGTAAAACAAAGGCACGTAGAAAACCCGCACCTTTTGACAACAAGTGTTCGCAGTACCAGTTAATACCTCTTCGTATTGAGCAACGAATAAATTTCACCATCAATTCCTCGCCCTTAGTCGCCCTAAGCGTGACGCATTGATGATGATTCAGCTGCAACTTCTTTCGTATTGATGTACTTTGTTAGCCTTAATTGATATATTTCAAGTGGCACACGTAAGGAAGTTCGTATACATACTATGAATTTCAAATCTCCCGCTGAAACATTATTTAAAAGTACATTGCATGTCGTCGTAATAAAAGCAGGAGAAAACTTTTATAGAAGGGCAACAGCTAATCGAAAAAATATGGTTTAACAAACTTCGTTTCTGGGCAAGTTCGTTTACATTTGAATAGAAAGCCAATATACTGAATAGTAACCGCAATAAAAATACTGAATTCTACTTATGTCTTGAAAAAAAAAAGCTGTTGTCCTCTGTTCAATGTGATTGTTGTTCCGCTTCGAAGTTGCGCTTTGCAGTTTTCCACGAAATACGTTGCCCTTGGCATCAGGGGCGTAGCCAGAAATTTTTTCGGGGGGGGGGGGGGGGGGGGCACCTCCTTGATTTCGGAGGGGGGCACCTGCCTGAAATGGTCATTTTTTCGCTCTGCATGCCATGGCGAAAAAAATTTCGGGGGGGGCACGTGCCCGGTGTGCCACGCCCCTGGCTACGCCACTGCTTGGCATTGAAGAAACAAAGGCGGAACGGGCACACAAGTGCTGGCAAGGATTTTATTCTCTTTTGCGAGTTACACTGTGTTCGTTAAGTATCCGATCTATAAATACAAGACAATATTTACAAGTTTCCGATGGGTTTTTGTAGCATCTTTGCTCCCAGAGAAGTCAGAGTCAAAGAACCCGCGCATACACAAAAACTGTTCTCGGAGTGGTAAATAACGATGAAAGAGAACGACACGCACACCATCGGCGTACGTACGTGACCAAAGGGGGAGGAGGGGGGGCTGTTCAACACCCCCCAGAATTATTTACCGTTGCATCCGTATATAAACACACGCATGACAAGCTCCCCCCCCCCCCCCCCCCAAAAAAAAAAAAAAAAAAAAAAAAAAAAAAAAAAAAAAACTTACGTCCCTGACGCACGCCATATAGAATTTGAGAATGTGCAAACCACGCCTGCACGCCCAACCTATCCTCATTTATCAGTCGTAGCGCGAGGTACAGGTTTCACAAGAAAGGGTCGGTCGAGAAGAGAGAACCGCGAAGAATGATTGTGAAAGAAACGCGGAGTTTCAAAGGTAATTGTGGGAGGAAGTTCTGCAGGTCCGGTGCACATATAATTGGAGGAATGAAAGGGCGCCCTTACGAAAATTGCCTGTATTATACTAGTTTGTGACAACTTTGGCCGCGGCACGGCCTTCGTCAGTACCAGAACTTTCACGAATGCTGGACCACCACCGAATTGTTCAACCAATGCGCGAGTGCATGCGTGCGTGCGTGCCTGCCTGCGTGTGCATGTGTGCGTGTGTGTGTGTGTGTGTGTGTGTGTGTGTTTGTTCGTGCGTGCGTGCGTGTGCGTGTGTGTATCCTGGACGGACCTACAGTATCGAAATTTGTGAGATGGCACTGAGTGAAATAAATGGGGCTTACCAGAGGTTAATGGCGCGGGGACTACACTAAGTCGCAGGATAGTTGCATCGCCAGTCAATAATTCCTGGATGGTATTTCGACATAACTGCGTCAATGGCATTTTTATTGCAAACTACTCAACAGAAATATTGCTGACGAAATAGTACCTCAATGGCATTTCGATAGAAATGAGTCAATGAAATTTTTATTGCAAAATGCTCAACAGAAATATTGTTGACGAAATATTTCCTCAATGGTATTTCCATAGAAATGAGTCAATGAAATTTTTATTGCAAAGTGCTCAACAGAAATGTTGTTGACGAAGTATTTCCTCAATGGTATTTTGATAGAAATGAGTCAATGAAATTTTTATTGCAAAGTGCTCAACAGAAATATTGTTGAGGAAATAATCCCTCAATGGTATTTCTATTGAAATGAGTCAATGAAACTTTTATTGCGAACTGCTCAACAGAAATTTTGTGGACGAAGTATTGAAGCAAGTCAATGAGTATTGCGGAACCATGGATAATCAATGAAGTCAATAATTCGATCACAATCCGGCAATGGAAAATCAAGAGTCATTTTCATAAGGGTTTGCTGCAAAGGGTAATTCGCGAAAGTGTAAATCAAACATTTTGTGGTGAATTTGATGGCGTACGCAGGGTGGATACCCCAGAAAACCCGTGACGACACAGCTCGCTAATTGAAAGTTTCCACTTGAAATAGCATTGTGGCTACAGTCAAGCCAAACAAAACGTTTTTAATACAGGAGCTTCACGAGCGAGCTATTTTCTTGCCACGCTTCGTCCGTGCTATAGCGTTCACCTCCAATGCGTTAACAAGCCACGCACAAAAAAAACAAAGAAAATGAAATACAAAGACGAAAGCTAACCATAATGGAGACATTACTACAGTACTTGTTTTCAAATCTGTTCGTGGTTTCGTACCACCACGTTAGATTACGTTGGATGTCCCAGTTTAGCAAACCATGCTACCGACATCATTCGCATGATATAGAGGGTAGCAAGAGCACAACAATTTACGAGTACCCCCCTTCAATACAAAGTAAAATTTAATTATTTTTCTAACTGCTATCTTTCATTGAGCTACTAATAGTTATTTGAGCCTGCTGAACCAAGCCGCCAACAAGCCGTAAGGTATCAAGTTTTGCGTGGTAATGAACAAAACTCACATTGTCACGCAAAAGCCTCAAAAAACATGGTTGGTCCCTCCGTCTTAGGAATCGGTAGAACACGAAAATAAAACTTGACCTTATAGAAATAGTTGAATGTTTATTGCACAATCATAAAAGACAGCTTGCACAATGTGTGTTGGTATTTTAACGTGGATGCACCCATGCTGCCGCTGGGTGGTACATCTCCCTCCCAACGACAAACGTCCATGATCAATGATTAAACAAACCCTTGTGGTAGCTGTAGTAGTAGACAGTGAGAGCATAATCAGAGAAAGCGTTGTGACAGCTAGAAGAGCGTCGCTGACTGGAGGATGAACTTGGACAATGTTCTTGCTCCGTGACTTGGACTAACGTCGCCATCCCTCACGCCGAGGGATGGCGACGTTAGTCCAAGTCACGGAGCAAGAACATTGTAGAGTTGAACACCACGGCAGGACTAGAGCGAAACGCAACGCGCGTCTTGTTTCCCCGTAGCCCGGCAGCTATTTTTTTTTCGGTGCAAGCGTAAGCGCGAAACGCGGTTCGAGTGTACTAGAAACGCGTCTAGTGTGTTACAGCCACGGGAGGCAGTCGAGCGTCACAGAGCTATTTTTGATATGGATCACAGTGTAAGAAAATTAATTTTCTTACACGGTGGTATGGATGGATACTATGAGCACGGCCGACGCTTGGGCTAAGGTCGCCACCTCGCGGTGTGCTAAGGTGTTGATGAAATTGCACTTTCGTTTTGGAAACGTGCTGAATTAAATGGACGCCTAGTAGGAGCTAATCGACGTGGCCACGGTCATAATCCATTACTTCACTACCGACCGAGAGCACTGTGAGAGGAAAGTGGGAGATATAAAATGCGCGTTTGTACAACCTCCATAATATGTGAACGGGGCGCAATGGATTGCGTGCCCGGGTACTGCTGTCGCGAACCGAGAGGTCATGGGTTCGAATCCCGGCAACGGAACTTTTTTTTTCTTTGCGATGTGATCCTGTGCATTTTTTCGACGTCATTTCCATGACGGAAATGCGTCACTGAAGTCTTGGTGGACCCCTGCATAAAACGCTTTTGAGTTAATAACGGTGCCTGAACGCCTTGAGGCAATAAATAACCCACTCACGAGGTGGGAAACAACGGCCACTTGGATGCATGAGAGTTACATCCCACGAACTCCGCACAGATGGTTGACCAGCGAAGCTGTAACGTATGGATCCGCAGTGCATCATTGGTTTTGTCTCTAATGTTTATCAAGGTCTTTCTCAATTACTGGTTACGTGTGTCCAAAAATCCTAATTGATGTTGGCCGACGTACGTTTCCTTCTTCACTTTTATTGAATCGGTGGTGAGTAGCGCAACTTTTTCAAATATTTGTGGCACATTACTCGGAGTTTTTGCGTACATAGAACATACGAGCTTTGGTATCGCCTAGTCGTGTACAAATTCCCCGTAATTGCCCACCTATGTCAAACGCGTTGAGCAGTGCTCGATAAGGGAAATCGGGGTCCTAGACAGAAAAAAAAATTCACAGCATATCCACGAGGTGAATGATGATGAGTGGGGCGAAGCTCCGGAGGGAATCATCGGTAAAACCGTGAATCTTCCGTATATCGCCCCATGAATCATCATATAAAGAGTGAGAACATGAAGTTTTAAGGCAGACGCCACCTGTGCTCGTGCGTCCTCGGCGTTCCGGACAGGTCCTCCCAGGAAAGCCGTCCACGCTTCCTCGGCCATGGAACCCACCCACCTGCCACCGCACCAACCACAGTTCGGGGACAGCGTCTATGCCTCCTCGTCACCCTGTAACCTTCCGGCTCTGCGAACGCCGACCGGGGACGGCGTCCAGGCCTACTTGGCGACTCAACTTTCATTCATCCGCGCCGTGATACCAGTTCACGCTACGGCACCACACGGGCTCCCCTCGTCTGGGAACGTGGTTAACGCTCCCATCGGCGCGGTTCCCGTGAAGTGGACTCTATCATCCCATCTGCCTCCAACGGACGCCGTCCACGCGTCCTTGGCTATGGGTTGTGCCGCCGTGAGTACCGGAGCCGCCGCATGCTCCGCGCTCAACGCACGGCGCTACATCGACACTGTGCCCCAGCCAATCTCCAACTTTGGCCCGAGGCATCCCTGCGTGTCCTCGGTGGTTGCGCATTGCCTGTCGGTAAGCTCGACGTGCATCTCCAAACCGAAGCTGGAAACATGTTCCTTGTCGGCGTTCCCGTATTCGAGGACCTGCCCGCTGACATGATACTAGGAGCTGACTACCTCCTCTCTGGTGAAGTTCACCTCACCGTTGATCACGATGGAGTCCACCTCCGGTGCTCGACTCCGAGTACCGCGTCGGCCCGACGATCCCAATTATAACAGCGCCATCTATCCTCTTTAATCGTCAACTATACGAAAACCACTAACGCCATCTAGTGATATTATTTACAAGGACATATACACGCAACGCCATCTAGTGAGCAATTCTTGAAACTAACTAGAAGTGGCTACTACAACATACTATTACAGAGGAGGGAACGACCCACACCCTAAAGAGCTTCGCCCCTAAAGAGAAGGTGAAACATGAATTACGACTTGTATTCGTAAAGAATAATGTTCATGTTTCTTCCCTGTTCATTTCTCACTAGACACTACTCGTGCACCTCAGCCACTGCAAGCGAAGCAGGGACGTTAAGTTCGCCTGTGAAGTCCTAGCTGCAGTTCTTAACCATTAAATATGTTCAAGAAGTTGAAAATGTGTCCCGCGTAAATCATAGTCACAGCATCGCAAATGTGAACAGCGAGCGGCCCGCACTTAGAAAAAATAGGTCAGTTCAAAAGAGTGTCCCAGTGCAATTACAACACGAAACTTACACACAATAAATCGAGATTAATCGTGCCGTACTAAAGCCCACAAGATATCGCAGAAGTTATCGCGACATTGCTAGCTGGAGGAAAGTCAGGTGCCCTTCCCCTATCGGGAAAATGGGAACAAGCGTAGCTTGGCGTGTGAGTGCACGACCTACTGCTTCTCTTTCTTTATTTCTTTCTTTCTTTCTTTCTTTGTTTCTTTCCTTCTTCTCTCTTTCTTTCCTTCTTTCCTACTTTTGTCTTTCTTCCTTTCTTTATTTACTTATTTTTTTCATTCCTTCTTTCCTTTTTCTTTCTTTCTTGTCGCTTTTTTTTAATTTCTTTATCTCTTTCTTTGCATCTTTCCTACTTTTCTCTTTCCATCTTCCTTTCTTTCTTTCTTTTCTCTTTCTTTCGTTCTTTCTTGTTGCTTTTCTTCTTTCTTTTTTCCTTTCTTTCTTTCTTGTCGATTTTTGTTCTTTCTTTGTCTCTTTCTTTCCTACTTTTCTCTTTTTTCTTTCTTTCCTTGTTTTCACTTTCTTTATCTCTTTCTTTCTTTTCTCTCTCATTCTTGTCTGTTTCTTTCTCTTTTTCTTTCCTTCTTTTCTGTTTCTTTCGTTTCTTCTTTTGCTTCTTTCTTTCTTTCTTTCTTTCTTTCTTTCTTTCTTTCTTTCTTTCTTTCTAGTTAGCGGACATGTAAATCATGACATGGATATTACGTACAGCATGATTTGCTCCTTGCTGACAGCTTCGCATTACATACATTTTTTTTTTTTTTACGGAATCAAGTACTTCGAAAACAAAGCAGATTGCTGGCTGGTAAAGTTTCTGATTACATTGAAATGATCAGCGGATAAAAACATGTAAATGTTGTTTGTGGGACGCAAAAGCTCATGAAGCTATTTTCACGTAATTCTGGTCAGGGTAGCGAGATCGCTAAAGTAAATGGATACGCTGCAATGCTTTTCGCAGGTTTAAGAACACAAGGATACGCCCCAGTTTGATTAACGTGGCCAAGATAAAAGTCTTCTCTAAAGCATACGTTAGAAGTCTCACACCTTGCAGCCTCAGAATACATTGAATGCTGGCTTAGAGGTGGCACATTATTTCCAGACTGTCAATGAGTAATGGTGTGCCGCTTTGGACCGGGTACGTTCTTGATTCCACTGGTACTCTTTTATTGCGATAGCAATTATATGGACAGTCTCGACGGGTTTTTGCCGTCGCCGTCGCCGTCATGTCGCATATAAAGTCCAAATTGATAAGAACCCCCTGCGCATCGTACGTTCTACCAGCGGGTAGTAGCGGGCGAGCGGGAGCGGTGAACGCGGCTGAAGCGGCGATCAAACGAGCCGGCATCTCCGTCGCTCCGAGGCGCATGCGATAAGATCCCCCCCAACTGTTCAACCGGCCCCGCCCGTCGTTCGCGAGCGTGAAAAGACGCGAGGGGGCGGGTGGGGTGTCCCTCGAGCGACCTTCGATTTTACGACCGCGGTCGTCGCAGGCGCACGCGTTATCTCCCCATCTCGGCAGCCGACAGCGGGCGGCCGGTGTACCCTTCTACGTGCTGCGCTCTCAACGCGAAGAGAATTTTCTTCAACAAGCGTTTTCTTGAGTTGCGTGAGATCGGATCCAAAAGACTTAGCTGCCAGCCTCACATCGTATAACATTACAATTTGTTGCTATCGCATTCATTGCTTCACCCTTGCGGTGAAACTGTGACTTTTTTTCACATAAACTGAAGTGTGCAGTACTGCCTCATTTTAAAAATGAGTTGGGGAGTTCACGTGTGAAAACCACGATATGATTATGAGAGGCGCCACAATGGAGGGCTGCGACGTGTCTGGAAGACACGCCGCTGTGGAATTTCGACAATCTGGGGTCCTTCAACGCGAACCTAAATCGAAGTGCACCAGCCTCTATCGTCTAGCCTGCATCAGCCACACCGAAGAGAGAATTGGAGGTAAAACGCTAAGTGTACTCGAGATTTTGCGAACATTCGCTTGAAATAAATTCTTTCTTTTCTATGGATAAACAGTTAGGGCTATACAGAACCTGGAACCTTCTCAGGTATCTTTTGAGTCCCGAGGACACAAAAGCAACGTACAGACAAAACATAAACAAAATATTACACGCATATGAAAACACCGAAGAAGCTTTTATTGATGAGGTAGCCGCAATGTATTTATCTCGGGATCAGCCAGTGACACGCCCACATTACACAGGCGCCGAAAACGCACAACTCGACGAAGAGATCAGTGAAGCGGAGTTAAGAGCAGCTTTACAAAAGGTTAATACCAAATCGGCGCCAGGTCTAGATGGCATAACAAACAAGATGATGCGAAATCTCGACGATGCGTCTCTAGAACAACTTACCAAGTATGTGAACGACTGCTGGGAATCAGGCACAATACCGGAACAATGGAAGACAGCTCAAATTATGCTGATACCTAAACCAGGCAAGCGGCTACAGCTGGAGAACTTGCGACCCATTTCGCTCACTTCCTGTGTGGGAAAACTCATGGAACACGTTGTCCTAACAAGAGTGACCAACTATCTCGAAGACAACGACGTTCTTCCGCCTACCATGTTAGGCTTCCGGAGAAATTTGTCGACACAGGATGCAATGCTCCAACTTAAGCATGAAATCATAGAAAACACAAGTCGAAACACTAAAGCTATTCTAGGTTTAGACCTAAGCAAAGCTTTTGACAGTGTTACGCACGAAACAATATTAAACAGAGTAAGAGAGCTAGGCCTAGGCCAGCGAGTCTACACATACATTCGAGACTTCCTAACTAACAGAAAAGCGCGCATTAAAATAGGAGATATTGAGTCCGGGGAACTACAGCTAGGAAGCGCAGGTACGCCCCAAGGGTCAGTAATTTCTCCTATGCTGTTTAATCTCGCTCTGATCGGCTTACCAGCAAAGCTACAGGAAATCGACGGTCTCCATCATACCATCTATGCTGACGATATCACCCTATGGGTGAGCGATGGCAGTGATGGAAAAGTTGAAAACACATTACAATGTGCGATAGAAACAGTTGAACAATACTTATTAGGAACCGGGCTGGCGTGTTCCGCAGATAAATCTGAACTCCTCATTTATAATCCATCACGACGGGGCCGAAAACCACGCAACTACGAGGAAAAGATCAATCCAGAAATTCACCTCACTACTGCAGATGGTAAACCCATACCCAAAGTGGATAGGATCAGAGTATTGGGACTTATTATTGAAAGTAACGGCCACAATGGCGAGACCATACGCAAATTAGATGATGTAACGTCTCAAATCATGCGGCTACTTAAACGCATAGCCAACAAATATAGCGGAATGAAAGAAGCCAATCTACTTAGACTAGTCCAAGCGTTCGTAATAAGCAGAATAGTTTACGTAGCATCGTACCTACGATGGCACTCATCACAACGATACAAATTAGACGTAGCATCGTACCTACGATGGCACTCATCACAACGATACAAATTAGACGTAGCATCGTACCTACGATGGCACTCATCACAACGATACAAATTAGACTGTTTAATCAGGAAAATTTACAAGCAAGCAATCACACTCTCCATCACCACTAGCAACGATAGTCTTCTGCAGCTAGGTCTACACAATACATTGGATGAGTTAATCGAGGCACAGCGCATCGCACAATACGAACGCCTATCCAGAACTAAAACAGGCAGGCAAATATTGGATCGGCTAGGTATTGCGTATCACACTCAGCATGGCGTCAAAGAAGATATGCCCAGACACATTAGAGGCGTGATAACCGTCCTTCCTATACCCAAGAATATGCATCCCGCCCACCATCAGGGCAGACGGGAAAGCAGGGCCCGCGATATACAAAAGAAATTTGGTAAGAGCATGGACACCGTATTCGTAGATGCAGCTAGATACAGACACAAGCGCGCCTACACAGCCGTGGTTATAAATAATGAGAGAAAATGCTTAACTAGTGCTACCGTCCGTACGCCACACGTAGAAACCGCAGAGGAAATAGCTCTCGCATTACCCATAGCACAAACACAAGCTGACGTAATAGTTAGTGATTCGCAGACGGCGATAAGAAACTTCGCAAACGGTAGAATCTCCCCAGAGGCACTACAGATTCTAAAACCTGGTATTAATCAAGAAAAAAGTGTCCATCTCATATGGACACCCGCTCACACACTATCAGACGGTAGCAATGAGGCAGCGCACCGCATGGCTCGAGGGCTTACAGACCGAGCATCGGTTAGTCCCGCCTCAGGGAATGCCGACGAGTGGGAGTGGGAAGATAGAATGACCACATTTAACGAAATTACAGCACACCATAGATTGCAGAGGCGTACATTCCCCCCCCGCCTCACCCGAAATTGAGCAAGAAACAGTCTGTCGAATGGCGGCAGTTACAAACCCGTTCCTACCCGAGTCCAGCTATCATGCACATAATTCACCCAGATTTATATACGACAGACAAGTGCAGACATTGCGACTCTAGAGTCACCTTAGAGCACATACTATGGGGATGTCCAGACACAATAAACAATTACCATGATGCAGCCTTAAACAGCGACAGCTTCCGCGCGCGCTGGGAGTCTGCGTTGCTCAGCTCGGATCTGGAGCAACAACTCTGGGCCGTCCAGCGAGCGCAGGAAGCCGCCAAGGGCCAACAACCCTTGGCCGAAGCCTAGGCGGGATCCAGGCCCATCCCACCAATTCGCAGGGCGCCTAATAAAGTTATTTGATCTGATTTTCTACCACCACAGTAGAGTTAGTCGGGTTCTCCGCTTTAGCGAGACGCGCTACCTTCATCATTTCTTGGTGTAAGGCTGTAGGGAGAAGTACGACACGTTGGGACCATCCCGTAAAATTAAGCTATTTTACTGCCTTTTTTACTCCATTCTGATGGAGGAAAAAGTAATTGCTTTTTACTCACTGTTTTTTTTTCCTCAATACCACTAATAGTTGTTTAACCTTCGATACCTAACAGCAAAATGAGCACTGAATTACTAAGTTTCGTGACGCAATGAACGAAGCGGTTGCTTCGGCCTTTAAACGTCAAAACATTTCAGGGGATTGGGGCTTGAAAGCCTGGACGTAGTGGTAAACTTTTCTTGAAGCGGGAAGCCGCATATCAGAAATAGGACATATATAGAGGTAGCGTTCCTAGCACTCATCTTTAACCAAGAAAGTTGTAAAGTTCGGCCGCAGCGTTATCGCTGGTTTCATAAGAAAGGGTTCACTAAAGTCGGTTTCAATTTTTGTTAAAATCTGGTCGGAAATCTCAATTTGTGTTTGCTGACGCGTGTCCTCTTCTTAACTTTTAGTGGAGAAGTGGTCTTTCGCGGGATTTCCCCAATATTTACGGTACATACGCACTAAGACTTCTTGCGCACGCAGCACGGGCGAGTTTTCGTTTCACCTAGCCATGTATAACTTCCTTGTGATTGCGCACGTATAGCGAACCTGTAACCCATAGTACATAATCTAGTAGTACACGTACCTCGAGAATTACGCCTTCATGGAAACGTGATCGCCGCAGCTGTGGTCGAACCCGCGACTTTCGAATCAGCAGCCGAGCACTGTAACCACTGAACCGACGCCGTGGGACCCTTTCAATATTACCGTGAGGGCAGACAATTACGATACCATTTCAAAATAACTGTTATGAATACATACTTTCTTGTCATTTTCATCACGAGTGAAGTAAACTTAAAACAATTTTAAACAGGACAATTCAAAACCAGCCTTCTGTTCAAATGTGATAACGTCGAAGATTCCGGCAAATATCGGATCGCACCTGAAGCTGTAGGGTACACCTACAGCACCTGAAGTTGTAGGGTACAACGAACGTTATCCGTTCGGACCGCTAGTAATGCCATGGTTTGAGAAATGTTTCGCGGTTTCGCAGTTGTGCCAAGTGCCATGTAGGGGGGTATGTACTGGCGTCTTCAAAACCACCACAATTTCGTTGTGAAGCAAGCGCAGTGAAAAGCATGCAAATTTACCTATATATTCTTATTTCGGAAAATCCAGCGTACGCTGCGATATGCACACTAAAATGACGTATGCATTGACGTCACGCAACCACCATTGCCTGCGGAAAGCTTCAACATCGGCGCATTCTGTTCGCGTTTATATTTCACTGATCATTTGCTGTTTCCGTGCTTTATGCTGTTAATATTATGAATGAATGAATCAATCAATCAATCAATCAACCAATCAATCAATCAATCAATCAATCAATCAATCAATCAATCAATCACTTATTTCCAGCACAGCCGTTGAAGGAAACTTCAACCAAAAAATTGGCCGCGTATCTGCGTGCTTCGCTGCAAATGTCGTCGAAAGACGATAGTCTTGTGCCGACTGCACTGCATGAGCGGCATGAGTACCACAATTTAATAGCTGGGCTAGCCGCTGGGCTCGTTTTTCGGACGTTTTCCGGGCGCGCTTAGACGGACGCCGGCGTTTCTCCGCTGAAATTTGGTCGTCGGTCTTTTCTCTGCGTTCTCTGATCATGTCTTGTAGAGTGGGTCGTATTTCATCAAGCGGCCATATATGTTTTGCCTTGCCTGAGACAGCGCTCTTCTACGATGAATCAGCCGCATCTGGCTGGCATTGATAAAACAGAAGAGGACGCCATCTACAGCGCTACCGGGGAACATCGGCTTGTGTTGAACAATGCTGCTGCCAGGTGGCAGCACCACAGCCAGCCACAGCGTCGAAGTTAAATCACTGGGCGGAGACTTGTTTTTTACACAGCAGCGCCGCGTAATAAACACTAGGATCTTTATAATTACGTATCTATAGATTTTGTTTTAAAGGAACACTGTGAATAGTACTAAGGTATTGATGTTGTGCCTCAGGTATGCGTAATATTTGATTTTTAATTGCCCACGCTCACCCGTATGAACACATGCTTCTTGGTCAAGATTGGAGGTCGTAAGGCAGGGGGTTAAAGTTTGGCCAGCTAGTTGAATCGTGTGACGTGCCGACAAACAGACAGACAGACAGACAGACCAAAATTTCTCCGTTCAGGCCGACAAACTGGGAACAGACCAAAATTTCTCCGTTTAAGTATGCCACGAGACTTGTCGCGTTTTCTCGGCGCTTTGCGCCGTGCGAGCGCGGCACCCTTGTCCGGGTAGGACCGTCTGCCCAAAACAAAAAACTCCCCGCCCTGTGACCCGGGGCGGGAACCTTGCCGGGGCAAACGTGTTGGATGATGAGGGGTCGATGAGTATGTAAGCTCTGGGACGAGGCGCCTTCGGGATGCCAACTCCCCCTCCCTTCTGACAACGGCAGGTATCCCAAGAAAGACTATCGTCTTTAAAAGCGGAAATGCAGCGCTCAGCTTCAAGGCGCCAAATGGGCTTCCTAAGTGAAGCTGCCTCTTTTTTTTTTTTTTTTTGTATCCAGTTTTGATCACTCTCTTAGAATTTAATAATGTCAACCATCGTACTTTTTGATCGAACATTCGCGCAAGTTGGCAACAAGCAGCTAAAAAACAGAGAGCGTTCTCAGAAAATGGGTTATTCTTGCGTTTTTTTTTTTAATGAACCAGCTTTTGTCTAGAGATATTTAAGTATAAATGCTTCCCCGTTTCAGGGCCCTAAACAACCTTCAACTTTTTTTTTTTGTAAAAAAAAAAAAACAAAAAGAAAAGTATATCAAAGCTTAAGCCGAAAGAATAAAAGCCAGCCATTTGGTAAATTGACTACAACTTTACCACTTCTACGTTGTTTCAGTAGAACCACTGAAAATAATCGCGTTTCCAGTAATAAGTTTTCACAAAGTGCTCTGCTCTGGACGAAGCTTCGATATACCCTAATACGAAGCATTAGTAACACTCAGCTTTCTCGAAAGAATGACGCGGCGATTTACTTTCGTGAGTGACGATTCAATGCTAATGGGTTGAAACTGCCGAATATTTCCCTCTGCTAGATTGTACGTGACGCTTTATACGATGATATATGACGGTCGGTTGCCGAAAATGCGCCCTACTAGTCGTGCTAAGGAAGAAACGCACTTTGTGGGCTCCTTGCAGCGGCATGATTTACCTTCTTGCTTCCGTGCGGCAAATTTCTCGTAACATTGAGCGGTTTGCTGATGAGTGCGCCCATTCGGTGCCGTTGCTAAAAACGCAGGCGAGCAGTTTATTATTGACGACGCAGTTATCATTTTTCGTCATCAGCCGTGCGCAGGAAGGCGTTTGGTGCCCGACTGCCTGCAGACGATGACGGCGCTGCTGCTTCTGTTTGTATACGTTTGGCGAGCAGCGCGGGCGCAAAATTTAGAAACCACAGAATAGCAGGGGTATAAACAGGGCGCTCATCTTTGTAATGTTTTGCTCATTACCTTAGGCAATTTGTGCTGATGCATTGAAGAATGAATGAATGAATTAATGAATGAAAAAAAGAGATTTTCTGCAACTCTGCATCACTCATGTGTGTACATACTCATCAACACGAACAGCAAGAATCAAACTAAATGGGTCGTTGCACGCTAGCATCGACGATATCCCGCTGGTGCTCTCTTGTGCATCGGTGTGTCGCAACAACTGCACGGTCACTCGCGACGCTCCTCCTCACGCCAAACGCTGACTTGCGGCGTCGCCACAACGTGCTTCACCCGCATATACTAAGAATTGCCGCTTGAGCCGAACTATACTCCATCTCAGAAGTACCTTGCAGCACTGTGGAAGCTGCAGGGCTTGTTAGCCAATAGGAAAGGCGAAAGCCCCCCTCGAGACGTGTTCATCCGCGTCGCGTCGTCTGCTCGTCGTCTCTTTGGCGTCGGCTCGCCTACCTTGTCGATACTTACTCCCTCCAATTAGTACAAAACGCAAAAACCTCTTTGGGAACGCCACCTCGTTGTTTCTTTATGCTCTGAAACCCACTTGTGCAGGGCGTGTTCGCTGGCGTTTGTGAGGAACGCGGTTCTTTTCATAACAGCGTTCATATACTGGCGTTTTCACCGAGTTATTTTTGCCAGCGAGGTCGACGCCCTTTCAGCAGCTATCGCGTACCATTCTTGAGGGGAACAGGAAATGATTGGCACAGAAAACAATATAGACATTCAGGGTGTTTCGCATCGTCAACGCATCACCGACGCTAATGTTGTGGCGACATCTGCTCAGTTAACATGAAACCACTTTTACGGCTTGGCATCGCCTCAGTAGTCCTAGCAGCACCAAAACAAACGAGCGATATAAATAATAGCGAAAGAAGATACCTGATTATTTGCCCTCAGCGTTAGATTAGACTAAGCGATGACAGATTATGCCACTTATTTCTTGCTGTTTGGGCAGAGAGCCAGTAAAAAGCACAAATTCGGATGGAAGCGGGTGGTCTGGGGTGTATGGGGGGCTGCCATGTTGCTGTACGTCACCGTGGTTAGGGTGGTTATTACGGCTACCAGCCGGTAATCTCTTCATTATTTCAGAAATTTCGAAGCGCATGCGTGAAGGGCCTAACGTGCCACGTAGCGCCGTAACGCGTCATGCGAGAAGCACAGCTAAAGCACTTGCACCTCGTTGATAATGAGAGTTAAGCCCTGGACTATATTATGTGCTGCGCAAGAACACTGCCTGTTTACTCCTCGTAGCTTCGGCAGTGCTGCAAGGTAATTGTGAGATGGAGTATAGTTCATCATAAAAGAAGATAAGGCTTGAAACACACACACAAGAGAACTGGATGATAGAAACGTTGCACCAAATCTGACACTCAATATTGTGTTGTTATTTTCTTAAAACTCGCCTCTGATTTAAAGAAATTAAAATAGTCTTTTTGCATGCAGAAGGTTATTAAATCGATATATTGGTAGTTCTTATTGATTAAAGATTTACAGAGTATTTGAGAAAAACTGCCGTTGTTCGCTAGAGCGATTACTGAGGTGGTGATGAAAGGTATTCAGTGACTCGCCCTTCCGTCGAAGCTCTACCAAAAGTTTTTCGCAGGTGTGGGTAGGGCTCTGACTGCAAAAGTATTTTGGAGAGCCGTTAACGCCGGTTTTCGTGGCCTAGGTGTTAATCGTTTTGTAACATCGGGTCGTTGTTCGCGTAGTCGCTTTGCACGCCTTCTCATTGCTACAGGTGCTTTTT
This sequence comes from Rhipicephalus appendiculatus, assembly GCA_030522465.1. Classification (NCBI taxonomy): domain Eukaryota; kingdom Metazoa; phylum Arthropoda; class Arachnida; order Ixodida; family Ixodidae; genus Rhipicephalus; species Rhipicephalus appendiculatus. Next base: position 71,097 of record JALIZH010006910.1, read on the forward strand.
GTTTGTGGCGTAACAGGTGCGAGGCTGCTGCAGCGGGTCACCGTCGTCGTACTCTGTTTCCAATACTGGAACGCTTATACTCTGAACTACTGTCCTTTTTGTCGGAGGAATTGTTCTTCCTTGGGGAAGAGGAATTTCTACGGCAATGGTCATGCCGCTTCTTGTCGGTAGTCGATGGACGTGTACGGCTAGTTTTTCATCTGGCCTGGTTCCTGTAGCCAGGCCACCAGACAGTCATTGGTTAGCACATATAAACTGGATGTGCTTATTATTTTTGTGCGCGCATGTCCCCGTATGCTTGTAGGTTCTTGTGTATATACACTTCACTAACGCTGTACTTTATGTAAATTACATGCACCATAACATTTATTGTACATATTTGCTGACATGTTCACCGAGGCATGTGTATTGTGTATATACATCATTATGTACATTGTGTATATTGTGATGAGTGTGTGTGTACGTTAGTCCTTAGCAGCATGTGTTACGGACACTTCGTGGACTTGGACATTTTTGTAAAAACGTTTCATGTATATTGTGCTGTCATTTGCGTATGTTATTGTACTTGTGGTATAGACGCTGTTTCGATGCGTTCGTAGCGTCTGATGATGAAATAAACTTTTTCTAAACGCTTTAGATTGCATCCACCTTTCTTTTAGATTGAGGATACTGTGCGTGTATGGGCCAGCACAAGCTGGACAATCTAATGATTTTTTTCGAGACCTGGATGTATATTTTCTCCACGGTCGTCACGTTATCCTGATTGGCAACTTTAACTGTGTATTAAATACGCGAAATGATGTACAAGGTCCCGGCTGGGGGTCGATCTGCTTGGAATTCACGCGAGCTGCGACGCCTTGTCCAGCACTTTTCATTACTAGATGAGCACAATGTCATGCACGGAAACACTTTTGTTTGGACATGGCGACGCGGACCATCCTGCAGCAGGCTCGACCGGGCTTATATCCTATGTGCCTTGGAAGCGTTTGTCTCCGATTTACGTGTTCCGCCCTTGCCACCTTCTCCTGGGTACATCTCTGACCATCGTCCGATTCTCCTAGAGCTTGACATTTCATTTTCTTTTTCGGAGAAACCATGGCGCCTTGATGTTCGCGTCCCCCAGGACTCGCGCTCACGGTCAGATTTGTCAAGCGCAATACGTGTGTCACTCGCTACGTCTGGTCCAGATGATTGGGATGCGCTTAAAACGCAGTGGCGTCTGCACTGCTCAGTTGAAGGGCGTTCGCTTCGTCGTCGCGTTTCTGAAGAGCTGGCCGATACTGCAACAAAGTTACGCATCGCCTTGCGCGCCGAAACGCCGCCTCCCCTGATGCGAGCTTGGCAGCGTGAACTGCGTGAACGCTTCCAGCGTTTGACTGCTACCTCGTCTCTGGCGGCGGCAGCGTGGCGTTGTAGGCACAACCCCTGTGCACATCCTGAGGTGCTACGCTTCAGTTTCAGTTTCAGTTTATTTCAGTTATTAGTACAGAAAGAGGAACATCGTACAGGGTAAATATACAGGAGGAGGTCCGAAAGCACAAGGCTGCAGGGGGGACCTCCTGTTTAAAATTGTATAACAAATTACTTAATTAGCAGTATCAGTGAGAAAACAGGAAAACGATTGAATTGAAAAAACAAACAATAACTCAGGTACAGGTAAAGAAAAAAGTGGCATAAACATTATTACTGGAAGAAAGATATATATCTAGTGGTTAACCAAATACGAATACAATTGTTTTTTGAATAAACCAATCGTAGAACATTGTTTGATGTGAGATGGCAATGAATTCCATAATGACAATGCTGTGAAGTAGGCAGTGTGACGACCAAAATTAGTACGGATAGCAGGTAGTAAAAAATTTCCATTTGAAGCAAATCTAGTTCGGTTAAAGTTACATAGAGCATCAGGACGAAACACACTTGATGGTACAAGATGGTTCAGTGACTTGAATAGCATGATGATAAGGTGATATTTAAATAAACTAGCAGTAGGAAGTATCTCAAAGTTGTAAAGCAATGATGACGCACTAGTGCGATATGAACTGAAAGTTATTAATCTAATGGCTTGGTTTTGAATGTGCTGAATGGGAGATAAGTGGGTTAGGTATGTGTTTCCCCATGTAGTGATGCAATAATTAATATGACTATGAATAAAAGCGTAATATAACCTGATTAGAGTTGAAGTGTTAAAATAGTTACGTGCTCTGATTAAAATTCGAATACCAAACGCTAGTTTTTTTCGTAAGTGCATGACATGGTTAGTGTATTTTAGGTTAAAGTCGAGAATGACTCCTAAGAAAGAGCATTCAGTGTCAGGAGTAATGAGTATGTTATTTAGTTTAATAGTAACTTGGGAAGGAAGAACTTTGTTAGTTGAGTGGAATATCATGAACTTAGTTTTTGTAGGGTTAATACTGAGGGCGTTAATACTACACCAGTTTAGAATGCTATTTAAATCATGTTGTAACTTTAGCGTCAAAGAGTGAATGGATTTATCAGTGGCTAGTATGGTAGTGTCGTCGGCATAAAGAAAAGGTTCAGAGTTAGTAACTGAATGGGGAAGGTCATTCATGTAAATCAAAAATAAAAGCGGGCCAAGAATGGACCCTTGAGGGACACCTTGGTTAGTTGTAAGAAAATTTGATAATGTAGAGCGAACATAAACAGCCTGTTGTCTATTATAAAGGTAACTTTTAATGAGTGTTAGGGCAGGTCCAACAATACCAACAGACATGAGTTTGGTTTCCAGGATGCTGTGGTTAAGGGAGTCAAAAGCTTTGGTTAGGTCAATGAACAATGCTCCAGCCAATGCACCAGAATCAATAGCTTTTTTAATCTTATCTGTGAAAGTTAGCAATGCAAGATTGGTCGAAAAAGCTGGTCGGAAACCAAACTGATGAGAAGTTAAAATGGAAAATTTAGATAAGTAATTAGTGATGCGTTTTTCGATACACTTCTCTATTATTTTACTAAAAGCTGATAGGATAGCTATAGGGCGATAATTAGATATACAAGTTCTGTCGCCTTTCTTGAACACTGGTATGATTTTGGCTTTTTTTAATTGTAATGGGAATGACCCAGTCTTGAAAATTAGATTTATAACGCGGGATGGAGGGATGGCAATATGGTTGGCAATTAACTTAATGTTCGATGAGTGGATTCCGTCAAGTCCTGCAGAAGTGACTTTAAGTTTACTAATAATGCTGAGCATTTCGTTAGGACATGTAGGAAAAAGGTAAAATGATTGTGAAGAGTGGACCTGAGATTGATTCGGAGTTGGGGGTGGACTAGAAGCTTGATTACAATAAAATGAGTTGAATTCATTTGCAATGTCGATTGGCTGATCTAAGACACGGTCAGCAGTTTGAAGCTCAGTGATAGCATGGCCCTTCAATACTTTTTTTCTGGTCATGAAACTCCCGCGAAAGTTTCATATAGGGACAAAAGTGGCCACCAGAGGCGCCACCGTAAGCAGGAGGGCATCGATCGGCCGCGCTTGGCAGGGCTGTAGCGCGTTCGCGGAAGCGTTTCCCGTCAAATACACTGCTTCAGATATTTCCCTTCTCCGTGTTCTCGCTAACAAATCATAGCAGCTATTAGTATTATTAACAGTATTAGCAGCTATTAGTGCTGTTAACATATTTTGCGCTAGAGATTGCGGAGCAGCCTGGCTCTGGCTGCACGTAACGTTCATTTTCGGAATAATTGTCACTTTATTCTATAGGGCATAACGAAGCAGCCAACAGAAGTTCGCGTGCCAATAAACAAATCTGTATATCAGGGTGACTTGGCATTAATAGCCTTGCAGTACCTCTTGAGGGATATCGTTAGTGAAACAAAGCTGAAAAATTAAAAGCTCAGTATGAGACACCACAAGACAGAGAGGGATGCTCAAGTTGTGTTCTTTTCTTTTTTTTCTTTGATGCCATAATTTGCGCCCTTGATTTTAAAGATTAAAAAATGAGATGAAACTGTTGTGAGCTGCTAGATATAGGCACTACGCGCTATTTCGAAGCGAAAGCTTTTGATTTTACGCATGCAGATTTGATAACGCAGCCGAGTTTGAGCACAGGCACATAGAGTTTATTCAAATCTGCGTTTCATAAACTGTGGATGAAAGTTGGGAGATGGAGTGAACGACACAACAAAAATCACTGAAAAAATTTATGCCCCTGCTTTCCTCCCTCCCTTGGCCGGGCAGGATAAACGACGTCCGCCAGCACGAAACAGTTTGTTTTGCTCGCGCGTAAAAAATGCAGACGGCACTTAATAAAAAAGTGCACAACTTCTGCCGTAGTGCTCACGAAATGTGTTCCACAGCCAACACTGGCCGAAGAAGTGCGGTCGTACAGCAGGATGTTCTCAACAATGTTCATGTAAACACTGGCACAGGCTATTTTGTCCACGGTGCACATTTCCACATGTTCTTCCACAATTTGCAAGGGCCGCAATAATTTCTCCGATGGCAATTGCAAAAATCCTCTTGTCTTGATTTGAGTCAATGCAGTTGGCTCTCTTTGTGCCAGACTTACCATCGATTTTTTCGTCGGCTGCACTGGAGACGTCTGCATTCGCGACTGTCGCATCACAATCCGGAGAAAGCTCTCGCGGCCTTTTCAGAGGTGGGCCCTTCGTTGCACGCGAACGCTGTTTTGGTTTGGAGAGGTAAGAAGGCAAACCTTCAAAAATCCTTGGTACGGCGTCTTTCACCAGTCTCGGTCGTTCTCGGGGCAGCGAAACGATGTCTCCGTTCACTGTGCACACGTCCGCACGTACAATGTCACTGGCGTCGAAATGTTTTTCACACACGCGAGCGTAAGCTTTGAGTCGAACGAAAATCCGGCAGTCTCCTGTCGCGGGATCACACGTTTCCACCTGTCGCGTTGTTCTGCGTTGGCTGGTAAACATAACAGGGAAACTTTTTCGACGGTGCCCTTGTATCCAGAGTGACAGCCCGGCACGCAGCAGGTGTTGGGCATCGCTGTCAACACGATGCGACCCCGAAAAGCAAAAAAGGGGGGGGCGATCAGCCCGACCACCACCACTCCGCGCCAACAGTCCGCTAATGGCGGCCAGCAGAGCAGCCGGCCGAGCCGGCTTCCTCGTCCCCCTACTAGCTACGCCAGCGCCGCGGCGCGGAAAGTGCGGGCGGTATATGAAGCTCTCCCATTGAGTGACGCGGGAGTTTCATGACCAGAAAAAGTATTGAAGGACCATGGTGATAGTTAATTCGGACGTGTTCAAGTTTAAGAAGGAGTTAACTATTTGCCATTGTTCTTTAGAGTTGGTGCCAGCGCGCGTTATTTTTTCTTCGTAATAACTTTTTTTGGCTATTTTTAAGAGTCTATTAAGGGTATTGGAATAGAGAGTGTAACGATTTTTTAATTTCATATTGAAAGGACGGCGTTTAACTTTGTTGTAAAGGTTTTCTTTTTTGCGCATGCATGTCAAAAGACTGTTTGTTATCCACGGATTGTGGGGAGCTGAGTAGATTCTTTTGCATTTAACCACCGTGATGCTATCATGAATACACTTACTTATGCGAGACGACAGATAATCAAATGCTATGTTGGCGTCCGTGCACGTTTCAATGAACGACCAGTCGACATTTGTTATGCGTTTCACAAACTCTTCTTTGTTTAGAATTGTTTTAGAAAATCTTAAATCACGATTATGGATGAAACTTTCACATGAAAAGAAAACAGGGTAATGATCAGTAATATTTACCTTAAGAACACCACAGTTTGCAGGTGAGAGGAAGTTAGAAAGAACATGATCAATGAGTGTGCTACTGCGCCCAGGAATACATCTAGTTGGAAGTGTGATTAAGGACTCGTACCCGAAACCCTGGTAACAATTTGCGTACTCAGTTCGATTGGTAGCATCATCAAGTAAATCAATGTTTAAATCACCCAAAATAATGACATTCTTACGTTCACAAGATAAAGTTTCAAGGACAGCGTTGAGACATGAACAAAACTCTGAAATTGACGATGAAGGCGAACGATAGATAGTTCCAAGAACAAGTTTATCAGCGGATGAAGGCTTGTCTAGTTCTATCCAAACAGATTCGCAGTTATCGACGACAATGTGAAGGTCATATCTGCGCTTATAATGCAAAGTGGGGGGAAATAAAGATGGCTGCGCCACCGTGACTACTCGATGTGCGATTGCAAGTAGCCTGGCAAGCCGAACAAGTTTTTATCTTCAAGTGAAAGCCATGTTTCTGACATGCAGACGAGGGAAAAGGAATTTTTGAAAGAATGTAGAAGAGCGTTTATTTCATCATGATTTCTTCTTAGGCTACGCGCGTTAATATGAAGTGCTGATAAGCTAGAGTTGTTCAGGAAGGAATCTAATTTATTGATACTAAAATAAGACGACATGATGAAGCGCGCTTTCACTTGATAGATAGGTTGAGATATGCGAGGCAATCATTTTTTGGGCAGTCACAGCCATCTTTCTCTATGACCCCGCAGATACCACCTGCGCCGCCGCTTCCTACTCGTGATCGATCTCTTTTCTTGGCGCATTTTGAATCGATGTCATGTTCGGCCATGCGGACAAATTGTGATATAACACCGCTAATGCTTAGAGGATTGCCCCGTGTTCCTCAACAAGCCGCACATTCTTTGCATGCCCCTTCGTCCCCCCGAAGAGGTAAAGGCGGCACTGCAATCCATGAAACGTGGAATGACCCCTGGGCCAGATGGTTTTCCAGTTGTGTTTTACCTGACATTCTGGAATGAGATTGGTGCTGCCTTTACAACGGTTATCCGGCGGTGTTTTGAGGACGGCGTCTTTCCGTCCAGTTTCCGAAATGGCCGAATTGTACTTATTCCAAAAGGTGACGCTTCTTCTCTTAATCCTGAACAATGGAGGCCTGTCACGCTGCTTAATGTTGACTATAAGATCTTCGCCACTGTAATCGTTCAACGTCTGAGGGCTCTGCTGAACACCCTGGTTGGTCATCACCAGGCTTCATGTGTGCCCGGACGAGAAATACACAGCTTGTCCTTTACCACACGTGATGTCATAGCCTACACGCTGTCACGGTCTGCACGTGGTCTCCTTGTATCGTTGGACCAGGAGAAAGCATTTGACAGATTGGAGCACGCGTATATCTTTAATGTGCTCTTAGCATTCGGCTTTCCCCAATCATTTGTCGAACTAATCAGGAATACCTACTCTGCTATGAGAAGCACACTGGTTCTGGATGGCTGGGAAAGTGCTGCCTTTCCCATAACACGTGGGGTGCGTCAGGGATGTCCATTGTCCCCTATGCTATTTGTGCTCAGCCTTGAGCCATTGTTGTGTGCTTTAGACGCGGATTCTCGCGTCCGGGGTCTTCCGCTCCCTGGTAGCAGTGTTGTGAAAGTCACAGCTTTTGCTGACGACATAACCCTGTACCTTTCGGATGAAGACAGTCTTTTACACAGCCTACGTTTATTCTTCGAGTACGGTGACATTTCAGGTGCGGCACTGAACTTCTCCAAATCCCGGTATTTGTTCATTGGCTCACCGAACTCCAGACGTAGCTCCGTTTTCTCTAATCAACCAGCCACATCCCTTCGCATTTTAGGTATTTTATACAACCACTATGGCATTTGGAGCTCCGTTTGGTTAAACACTCTCGACGAAGTAAGACAAAAAATTCAGGACGCATGGGATTTCGACTTTCCGCTTCTTGAGCGGAGGTACCTTGCGCAGACTGTATTTTGCGGTCGCATTTGGTACCTTTCTCACGTGGTACAGCCGCCTTTACGTATCGTGAGATCATTGCAGTCGGTTTTGTGTTCCTTTTTTTGGTCCGGTGGCCCCGAGTTGGTCTGTCGTGCGGCACTAGGACAGCAGCGTTCCCAGGGAGGCTTTGCTTTCCCTTCGGTGTCCATACGCTGCCGACTACTGGCCTTGCGTTTCTTGTTGCGCCTTGTACAAGGAGAGGAATCCCCCCGCGCGAACCCTCGCATATTATTTTCTAGGCACTCACCTTCGGCATTTGATACCTAATGTGCACCTTAACAGGGCCCCACAATCAATAACACTTCCTTCATTTTATGCAACAGCTGTTGCATTTTTTCGCCATATCCAGTCGACTTGTCCTGGGGTAGATGTGTTGAGCACTCCTATTGTTGACACAACAGCTGCTTTGTTGCTCCCGCGAGTTCCTCCAGCCCGCCGCGCTCGATCTAGTCGTGTGTCTTGGAGCACGCTGACGGCATCTTTTCTGCCTGGCCACCTCCGAGACTTCATGTGGAGGTTGGGGTGGGGTGTGCTTCCTACTCTCGACCGCCTCGAGAGATGGAGAATGGTCCAGTCAGCAACATGCCCGAACTGCTCCCTGCGAGAAACAAATCAGCATGTTCTAAGGCAATGCGTCATTGCTCGTATTTTCTGGAGGGCCGTGCATGCTGGATTTCCCGGTCTCGGAGTAAATCGTTTCATTTCTTCTGGGCGTTGTTCTCGAGGCCGCTTCGCCTGCCTTCTCATCGTTGCTGGTGCTTTCTGTCTCTGGCGCAACCGCTGCGAGGCGGTTGCAGCAGGCCGTCGCCGTCGCGCTCTTTTCCCGATCCTAGAGCGATTGTATTCGGAGGTGTTATCTGTTTTGTCGGAGGAGCTCTTCTTTCTTGATGAAAAGGAATTCCTTCGGCACTGGTCTTGCCCTTTTGTGTTGGTCTGTGACAGACGCGTAAACTTATCTATCGGCCTGCCTGGTTTTGGTAGGCTGATCTCTCGATTGGTGTCGGCACAAACGCCATGTAAATACGCAAAATGTACATATTCATGTTTTATTTGTGCCTTTCGTTTACCATGTAATGTACATATGTATACCTACCTTTCTGTAACAAATTTTTGTGTGTTTGTGCATGTTCCATTCTGTTGAAATGTTCTGTTCAAATGCTATTGATGTTCACCGTCTGTGAAAATAAATTTCTCTAAACACATGAAATGTTATTCATGTCCATTGTCTGTGTTAATATATTTCTTTAAACACATGTCCACCATCTGAGATAATAAATTTCTCTAAACACACTTGAGGACCTAATGTAGTCGCAACGGCAGGACCTGTTCGATGATTTCTATTTTTCACGCGGTAGCTTCCACTTGAATAATCATGTATGCATGTGAGGCGTACCCGTGCTCCAGCCCAATCGTACCGGGAACTTCATCAGAGTAGTGGGACGAGGAGGAAAGAGCCTCAGGGGCCCCATATTTTTCTAGCCAGAACTACATAAGGCAAACCGATAATGGAGTCTTCGTCATTACTTTGATTCACGTGGTTCTCGCTCGTTAAGTGGTTTTGATCCTACTGTATATAGAAGGGGTGCGTGCAAACGATGACACCGTACACTTTATGGGCAACTTCTTTTATGTATCTTCTTTTCATTTTAAGCTGTGAACATCTCGTGTTCTTTAACGGGCACTGACATCGCGCAGTACACGGGCCTCTAGCACATGATCCTCATCAAAATGCTACTGGCGCGCCAGGGATCTAACCCATGACCATCGGATCCACAGTCGAGCACCGTAACCGCTACACTTCCGCGGCGAACACTTTTATTTCCCTCGAAAATGTTGGCCCTATCAACCGGGTGGTCCCTTGAGCGCTTATTATTGTTCATGGTAGTCCGCACAAAATCACGCTAACGTACAGGGGGGGAAATGACAACAGAGACCATCTTACGAATGCTGACACTGCTCTTATTATAATGATGGTAATTATAGCCCGTTGGAGTCTGATAATGGAAAAATTAAAGCGACCCTATGGCAACACTTAGGGGCCTGAGAGTGACACGCTCACCGACTGTCTCGGGGAACTTGTGAACAACAGTAAGCCATCTTCTTCCGTTCCTTCTAAGCCTACATATCGACCCTTGTCCCGGGCCTCCCCGCCTCCACCCAAAGCTTTCTGCACCTAACGTGGTTTTGATTTGCCTCCAGGATTGCAAGGATTGAAAAGATTCCGGCACCTCACCTCTTATGTAGGCTCCTGTATCGGCAAACCTTTGACCATGCGATGATTTCGAGTGATGACATCATCAGCATAGGTCGGCGAACTCACTCATGAGTCGACTCACTTGGACTCACTCAGACTCAGATCGAGTCGTGAGTCTGAGTCTGAGTGACTCCGGGGGAGTAATATATTGGTGAGTGGGTCCGGTTGAAGAAACTTTTTGTGAGTGTGAGTCCGAGTGAGTCCGAAGCGCAAGATATATTTCTTCAGGGTGTCTCAGTGAGTTCGATTTTTTTTGCCGCCCTAGAGTCTTATCTACTCCTCTTCAGCATTACTATTAGCCTTACCCGGATTCACGTTTATACGCACGTCTACTCACACGTATCCCAAAGAATTCCAATGGTATTCCAATAGTGTCGTTCATACAACACTTCAATATTGATTTATCAGAGGCGCGAATTACGTAGGGGGGTACCTTGACCCCCCCCCCCCCCAGCTATTCAAGGGAAGTTCTTGATAAAAAAAACCGGCAGATCCCGCGCACTGCGGGAATCGATGTAATGCGAAGCAGCCAGCAAAAAGCAAATCATGTTGTACATAATATACATGTCATGATTTACATCTTAGGAGCTGCCATTTATGTTCATCATACCGTCACGTCGCGCAATACCAATTTTGGTGTATATCAAGCTAGCGAACTGGACGCAAGCGCACCATGAGTGTGGCATGTAAATGGCATTGTAGATGACATGCATGCCAAGATTTTCATGTTACCAATGCCACTTATGTTCGTTAGACAGTCGCGTCACGCAATACCAATTTTGGTGTATATCAAGCTAGCGAAACCGCCGCGAGCGCGCCATGAGCACGGCATGACATGTCATGTTGCACATGACATGTCATGATTTCTATATTACTACTGATCATTTATGTTCTTCATACAGTCACGTCACGGTAGACCAAATTTGGTCTATATCAAGCTAGCGAAACAGCCGTCAGCGAACCATGGGCGCGGCATGTAAATCATGTTGTACTTGACATGCAGGTCATGATTTTCATATTACCACCTGTCATCTATGTTGGTCATGCACAAATGTCTCATCGTACCAATTTTTGGATATATCAAGTTAAGAAAACGGCATCAGGACCACTACCGCCATGACGTGTAAATCATACATTTCATGACAAGTTATTCATGATTCTCATGATATGAGCAGTCATTCATGTCCGTCATACAGTCATGTTATGCCATACCAATGTTGGTATAAATCCCTTTACGATACGGCCAGGAGAGCACGAAGTCGTAGGCGGATAGATAGATAGATAGATAGATAGATAGATAGATAGATAGATAGATAGATAGATAGATAGATAGATAGATAGATAGATAGATAGATAGATAGATAGATAGATAGATAGATAGATAGATAGATAGATAGATAGATAGATAGATAGATAGATAGATAGGAAGACAGAAATAAAGAAAGTGGGGGAGGATCAATGCAATCGATTAAGAAAAACGAAGATGGATTTAGCCTTCGAGTCGTCTTAGGCAAATACATACCGGACCGTATGACTTTTTGTGAATATAGGGCGTTTTTATTAGTGTTGTTATATATTCTGGAAGGAATCCTGTTTCTTGGTCCAGGTAAACCCTTAAGCCTTAGCTCCCATTGATGGTTTGTCGTAATATATATATATATATATATATATATATATATATATAGATATATATATATATATATATATATATTCTTTTCCTCAACTGGGTCCCCACCAACGCATTCGCAACGGTTTGTGCGAGCATCACCCAGTAATTCGATGCCAGGACGGCTTCTGTCGACGAGGGATGCATGCTTCGAGATTTCCTTCCTTGAAAGACCTCTTGCTTCCATTAATGGAAAGGCGCATATCGTGCTTTCAGTTGTGGCATCCTTTTCGACTTTTACATACGGATAAAACTTAGATAAAGCTTAGGGCTATCACCACTGAAACAACTCAAGAAGGCTCACCCACCTTAGGACGTGCCAAAAGATTTGCACGCCGTGCCAGAACAAACTAGAAAATTTATTTTTCAGAAATACAGAGTTTTCTGCGCTTACCGCTTTGTAGGCGAATGTATTCCTTCAAAGACGGGAACTAGATTGCCGTTATGCAGGACACAAAAGAGGATTTCACGCTGCCAAAGTGCACTAAGTGCAATACTCTTGTGGGTCAGAACAGCTTTATGCATGGTTGCAGGTAATGCAGCCTGTATCGGTACGCTTATATATCGGGATAAGCGCTAAAACGTTTGCACGCTTCGTACAAATCGGGTATATCACATTTCAAGTACTTAAAAGAATAGCCTGTGCAGAAATAGCAAAGTTCGTAGTTTTCAAATGGAACTTGCTCAATTCATATTTTTTATAGAATGTCCTCCATCCTTCCTTGCAGCCGTCAAAATGCGGCCGCCTTGTCCACGAATCAAACCCGTGCCGTTGAGCTTAGGAGCGCATCATCTTACCTGCTAAGCTACGACGCTGGTTTAATCCCGGAATTCAAGTTGAGTTCTTTCGTATTTTCCATGAATGTGAATAATATTTGATTGTTACGTATAAGGCCTTCAACAAGCGCATGGGCACCGTGTACATGCGGTTCCACTCTTGATACATCGTTACACATCTGCACAGAGTGAAATAAGCTCGAGCAGCGACGGTGCTGAAATATAGCGAGAAAACTATGGACATAGCAAACGGCACAAGCGCAATAATAAACAGTAACCACGTTGAGTTCAAAGGTGTTAAGCTGCCCTGACTGGCTCGCTTTAAAGAAACTGTGCAAGTAAAGTTCGTTCGCTGTATCTCACATCCAATATCCTGACGGCTAAAGCACGTTGGCAGGATAGTGGGCTTGCATCCATGAATTGTGAGTAAGCGGTACAGACAGTGACGTAGAAGAATATCGACAAGGACAGAGCGCTACTTTCAACTGATATTTTATTTTCGCACTAACCGATAAATATATACCGAGCGAGCGGAAACAACAGAAATAAATGAACATGCAGTGGGTCATATCGCTGAACCGAGCACGCGTACAAATTACTATCACGTCATAGCAAAAAATCATGTTGCCGCGACAAAGCAAGATATTGAAACTCTTTTTGAGAAAGCGATATGGACGGTTGGCTAACGCACATTTTTTCTGGTCTCGCAATCTCATACACCTCCACAATTTCTCTTGTCATCTTACCATGTTCCTTAAACAGGATGGAAGTGTTTTCGAACAAGGGCTTGAAGCCCCAATCTCGGCAATGAATGCCCAAATGTCCCGATATTGCTTTCGTGACATTATAATGATACTCTTTTAGTCTCTGATTAACACATCTGCCGGTCTGGCCAACATACGTTCTTTTAGAAGAAAGCGGAATGGCATAGACAACGTTGCGAGCACAGGTTGCAAAAAGTGTTCGATGATTGATGTTACATGCGTTTACAGTGTTGCTTTCTGAATTAACCTTTTTACATAACTTCTGGAGACGCACGGGAGCGGTGAAGACCACGTCCACCCCTGACTTTCCCGCAATTCTTCTGAGATTGTGCGAAACGCCATGCATGTATGGCACCAAGGCAAGTTTCTCAGCTCTAACGCCACCGCTGTTGCTCTCTGATAAGTTTTTAGCTTTCTGCTCAAGCCCTCTGCGACGTAGCTGAGCATGCCTAATGGGTACCCAGAGTCTGTTAAGCGCTTCGTCTGATCTAGAAAACTGGTTCCCACCTTGTGAGTGCTGGACTTCATGAGGGAATTATTAAAACAAGAATGTACTATTGCGCGTTTTACGAGCTTTGAATAAGCAGCAGAAAACGGCAAGACGGGCATATTCCCTCTTGGCTCATAGCTCCAGCAACTTTCTGTGGAGAAAAGTATAGTCCTAAGTCTAAAAACCTAATGAAGTTGCCCTTGGGTATGCGTCAACACCAAAGGGGACAGGACTTCTGTGAATGAGCTTATGATTTTTGAGACCGCCAAGTCAAAACTACATGATTCGTTGTTCAAAACAACCAAAAAATCATCAACAAATCTGAATACATGCACAACGTCAGGGTTATTTTTCACGCGTTCGTGAAGAGTCCGGTCATGACTGGCTAGGTACAAGTCACTTAAGCAGGGAGCAATGCATGACGCAATACAGATGCCATTTTTTTTGTTTAACAACAGTGCCATTTCATGTCGCGTAAGTAGAGTTAACATAAAAACTAGGAAGCTCCAGAAATTGGTCACATGTCAAACCAGAAGCGTTTTGAAAACGTACTGCTCCAAACTTGTCTATGCAATGAGCTGCACATTTCATCAAGTCATTCTGCGGGAGAGAATAATATAGATCCTTTAGATCAATAGAGAAGGCAACAAGGTTCCTGTCTTGGTTTTCTTTAAAGAATTAGCCATACTGCGTACGTAGGCTTGTTGCGTACGCACAACAAAAAAATGTCCAATAAAGGAAAAAAACGCGCGTGGAAATATTTTCGAGAACCAGGCTTTTCACGAAAGCGATCAATTTGATTCCATTTGACGCTGTGCCAGCACGCTCTTTTTTTTTCTTGGAAATTCGGATACATATAGTTATTATTACCGGTGTGCATGTATTCAATTACTCAAGCAGATCGTATTTTCGAAGAGTCACTTCGCTCACGCTCACCGAACGACGAGTTCCAGGACTTCTCTGTTATTTCACGCAGAAATAGAAAAGCAGAGCCCGTCTACACAATGATATTTAAGCTAGAACGGTTCTGAAAACAACATTTTATCCAATCATTATACTGGACGTGTGGTTATCGAAGTTAGCGGACCAATCACAATAAATTGAACCTACGGGAATTAAATCCGAGTATTCTTTCAATACATTTTTCTTCAGCATGTTTGCTACACCAGCTGTACGTTACACGGTGCAATAAAGCCAGCAGTCTCATGGGAAAAGTCACCAGTAGCTTTTAGCTAACGCTATGGAGTTTACAGACGTAAAAGCGCATGCAGTTCGAAGCCCTCTCATTTCAATAGAGCCAGTCTTGATTCACTTGAGTCCCTTTGATGTACATTGATTCACATCTAAACCCGCTCCATTCGCGCTTGATTCACAAATAATGTATGTTGATTCGATTTACATTCATTTGGGACAACTTGCTTAAATTTGTACACTTAATCACTAGTCGTTACTACTTCTCTACTTAACTCTTATGCGTGAATTATGAGAAAGCCTTCTCAAAAAGTATTTGCTCAGTGTTTACCTCAAAATAAATAAAGAACCAAAAAAATCTTGTGATTCTTTCTCCGTGACAATGTGCAACATATTCTAATATTTGTTGTGACTGTATTAATGAAGATGCAGGTTTGCGCCAAATATAGAAAACCGTGTAGATAGATGGTCGAGCCATATTGCTGACATTGCATAAAAACGAATCTCAATGATTGTGGTCTTTTTAGTGTGATTCGTGGAGTAAAGTGAAGAAATCGTTTGCTGTATTCAGGCGTAAGTGAATATTTCACACAGTGCATCTGACCGCCGCCATCTACGAGCAAGATGGCCCCTTATACACGTTTGCGCGTTTGCATGCTGGCGCCTGGCTATACTCTCCTGCCCGGATCGTAAGTGGGAGCTTCAGTTGCCGTGGAAACTAAAAAAGCCAAATATCGCATTTTATTGGCCAGA